>CM076579.1:1069272136-1069513194 GCA_034641835.2 Pinus albicaulis
TCTTGAAGAAGAGTCAGATGATTATCAGAGAGGTTGTATGTAATATTTGTCCACCCAGCAGTGAAAATATTCACTTAGAAATAGAGATGTTTCTATTAACCCAATCCAAAAGAGAAATGAAGTTTCAGCACCAAAGAATGATTCACCTGTTGCACAGAAGAAGGGAAAAGAGATAGCTGATTCAACTACTAGCAAATATCCATCAGCAAATGAAAGATCTAATCAGCCAATTGTATCGAGGGAGAAAGCTGAAAAGAAGGATGTTCCAGCCAAAGAGGTAGAGAATACTTAAGCTTTTAGCATAGAAAATGAAATTTCTAAGTTAAAGGTTTCCATTCCTTTGACTGAATTGATGAAGAACAATAGTTATAAGGGTCAGGTATCTAAAATTTTGAATTTCGATCCAATGTCTGATATGGTGAATGTTGAAGATGATCAACCTGAGTTGATATTTGGTCTAGCTTTGAATGGTGAGTCTCCATAAAGTGATGTGCCTCCTTTTTATATCAGCCTTAGATTGCATGAGTATGTGTTCCATAATGCCATGTTTGATTCTGGAGCTTCTCATAATCTCATGCCAAGGGAAATTATGGAGAAATTTGGACTGGAAATCACTAGGAAGTATCATGATCTTTATTCTTTGATTCCAATAGGGTAAGATGCATTGGGCTCATCAAATATTTGGTGGTCATTTTAGATCAGATCCATACTAAGAATGTTTTGATGGATGTGGTTGTGGCAGATATTCCTCCTAGATTTGGCATGCTCCTTTCCAAATCTTGGGGAGCGAAACTAAAGGGAACATTGTAGCTTGATTTCTCCTATGCTACCATTCCTATGTTCGGTCAAATGAGAAAATTATATCGGGAGCAAAAGATGAAGTATATGATTACCAGCAAGGAGAAACCAGTAAATCATCTGATTAATTATGTACATACAGATTTAGAATCTTTTGTTTTGTATTCAGATAGTTTCAATGATGTAAATAGTCAGTTAGTTGAAGTAGAGGACATTTTGGAGATCATGGAAAATTTCAGAGAAGTTTTGAAGAAAGAGATACAAGAACTTGAAAGTTCCGTTGAGAAATCAACCTTCCGACAGTCACAAAAAATTGATGGACAACAAGTAGAAATAACAGAGCAAACAAAATTTTAGCACTTGGAAGAAGATGAAGATGGTTTGTGGACTATGGATTTTGATGGTGCAGTAGGAAGTGATGGTGCTGGAATTGGAATTTGGGTGCGCAGCCCTTTTTCCACCCCAAACAAGGTACCGAGTAATGTAAGGGTCTGCTCTTATAAATTAGCTTTTGATTGTTAAAATAATGAGGCAGAATACTAAGCTTTGATTGCTGGTCTGGAGATTCTTAGAAAATTGAATGCTAAGAGGATTGCAGTGTATGGAGACTCCGAATTGGTTATCAAGAAAGTAAAGGGTGAATACCAAACTAAGCATCCCTGAATGCGGGCTTACCAAAATGTTGTTCTTGATATTTTGAAGTTGTTTACAGACTATACTTTGACTTGTATCCCTCGTATTCAGAATGGTATTTCAGATGCACTTGCAAAGGCAGCAAGTAATTTGAAAATCCCAATGAATTCAAGTAACAAATTTGAAATTCATGTCAAGCATCATCCGACTGTCCTAGACAATCAAAGATATTGGCAAGTATTTCAAGATGATGATGAGATTGATGAATTTCTGCGAAATGAAGGCAAATTCAGAGACACTTCAATTGACGAGGAGCATGATGATGGTGGGGCTGATGTGAAAATACAGATGGAAGTTTTGCAGCTGAAGGATAATTTCATTCCTAAAGGTTTGATACCTTTAGAAGAGATTTTCGATCAAGATGACGTAGCTCGGAAACCAACCTTGCGCCCAACTGAAAAGGGAGTTGAAGATGTGAATATTGGATCAGCTGAAAATCCAAAGATGGTGAAATTTTCCAAAGCATTGCCACTGGAGGTAAAAGCCAAGTATATCAGTTTTTTGTCTTCTTTTGCTGATGTATTTTCTTGGGACTATTCAGACTTGAAGACATACGATACCAATATAATTCATCATACCATTCTGATTAAGCCAAATCAAAAGCCCTTTCGGCAAAAGTTGAGAAGAATAAACCCAAAGTTGTTGCCTTTGATAGAAAAGGAAGTCAATCGGTTGTACAAGGCTGGTATCATTGTTCCTATAATATTTTCAGATTGGATCTCTAATTTGGTGCCCGTGTGCAAGAAGACAAGTGAGATTCGTTTATGCATTGATTTTAGGAATCTGAATAAAGTTTCTTTGAAAGATAATTATCCATTGCCCAAAATGGATCACATACTTCAGCGAGTAGTTGGAGCATATTTTATGTCGCTACTCGATGGTTATTCCGGGTATAACCAAATTTTGGTCCATGAGGATGACAGAGACAAAACAACGTTCACCACTCCGTGGGGAACCTTCCACTATGCTAAAATTCCTTTCGGTTTGAAGAATGTTGGTGCGAAATTTCATCGAGCAATGGATATGGCATTTTCAAATGAGAAGGATGTTTTTCTAGTTGTGTATCTTGATGATTTGACATTCTTTTCCAATTCTGATGAAGAGCACATGTATCATTTGAAAATTGTCTTCCAAAAGTGTAGAAAATATGGTGTGTCGCTTAATCCAAAAAAGAGTTTGTTTGCCATGGATGAGGGAAAACTACTTGGTCATATTATCTCAAAGGATGGCATTCGCATTGATCCAGCACGTGTAGAAGCTATTCAGCAAATTCACCCTCCCTGAAACAAGAAGGAGATCCAGTCTTTTAATGGTAAGATGAATTTCTTGTGTCGCTTTGTGCCTAATCTTGCAGAACATCTAAGGGAGATTACAAACATGCTTAAGAAGGACAACCTAGTGAAGTGGACTGAGAAGGCTATAAAGTTTTTCAACTTAGTGAAATTGGCTCTTTCTTCAGCTCCGGTTTTGATCAACTTGGACTATACCCAGGATTTTATTTTGTTTTCATTTGCTTCGGAGGATACTATGGCATCAGTACTAATGCAGAAAAGAGATAAGAATGAAAAACCAATTTCTTTTTTCAGCCGAACCATAAGAGATGCAGCCCTGAAATACAACATTATTGAAAAGCAAGCTCTTGCTTTAGTGAAAGCGTTGAAAGATTTTCGAGTATATATTCTGCATTCCCATATTCTTCCTTATGTTCCTAATGCTGTTGTGAAGGATGTCTTAGTGCAAACAGATCCGGAAGGGAGACGAGGCAAATGGATTGTTTCCTTGTTGGAGTATGATGTGGAGATAAAGCCTACAAAGCTTATCAAAGGACAAGGGTTGGCGAAGCTAATGGCTAAATAAAATTCACATGCCTTGGACATCAATCTTATTGTTGCTATGTCCGAGGAGAATGAGCTTCAAAAATTTGTCACCACCGCCCAGCATGGCTAGAAACAACGGTAGAACTCTGAAATTGAAAGCTACAAAGTTTTGCATTTTGAATGATGCTCTTTATTGGAAAGATCCCGGTGGTGTTTTGCTGAATTTTTTGGTGGAAGAAGAAGCAAAGCAGGTTATGGAGGATTTTCATAAAGGAGATTGCGGGGCACACCTTTTTTGGAAAAAAGCGGCCAACAAATTTTTGAAAGCGGGATATTATTGGCAGAATATTTTTTCTGATGTATATAAAATTGCTAAAAGTTGTCATGAATGTCAGATTTTTGAAGGAAGGAAGAAATTGCAGCCTTTGCCACTTAAGCCCATCGAAGTAAGTGCACCTTTCCAGCAGTGGGGTTTATATTTCATTGGTGAAATTCATCCTGCCTCTTCAGATCAGCATAGATGGATCCTCATAGCGAAGGATTATTTCACAAAATGGATTGAAGCAATTCCCACCAGGCAGGCCACAGATTCGGTAATAATTTCATTCCTTGAGAATAATATTTTTTCTCGTTTTGGTTGCCCGAATAAGTTAATTACTGATAACGCAAAAAATTTCAAATAAAAAAGGATAGTTGAGTTTGGTGACAAGTATCATATCATTTTGGGACACTCAACTGCTTATCATCCACAAGGCAATGGATTGGCGGAGTCTTCCAACAAAGCTTTGGTCAACATCATCAAAAATTTGTTGGAAATAAACAAGAAAGGTTGGCATAAGAAATTGGTCAATGCACTTTGGGCAGACCGAGCGAGTCACAAAAAATCCATTGGTATGTCCCCCTTTGAGTTATTATATGTAGTTGACATGGTGTTTCCCACCTCTCTCATAGTTCCAATAGTTAAACTTCTGCAGGAAGATGGCAGTGAAGGTGATCATATGCAACGGAGAATAAATCAAATGATCCATCTGCAGCAAACAAGAGAAGAATTTTTCCAAAACACGTTCAAGCTGCAAGAGAGAATTAAGAAATTATATGACAGAAAAGCCAAAGCGGACAATTTTCAATTGGAAGAAGTGGTGTTGAAATGGGATGCAAGAAATGAGGAAAAGGGTAAGCATGGTAAGTTCTAAAATATCTAGAAAGGACCCTTTAAAATTGCTGCATATCGAGGTTAGAATGCTTTTCTTCTGAAGGAGATGAACGGGGAAGATTGTCCAGGTGGGCCGGTTAATGGTCAGCTGCTCAAGCGGTATCATTTCTGAAATGTTTTCTATTGTTTTACATTCTCACTGTACATACCATTTTATTTCAGTTTCATTGCAGGTGTGCGCTGTCGTCTTTTCTTCAGTTTGGGGCCTGAAGTGAAGGCTATAATTCTGAAGAATGATTTCAGCTTTGGTTTGAGTTTGTCGAGTCACATCTATCAGTCATTTTTGGTTTCGAAAACAAGTAAGTTTGAGTCAATTTTCAGTCAATAAATTGAGTCAAGAGTCTTGTGTTGTTTTGTCGAAGTTATGGACTCCATAGCCCAATGGACGAAGGAACTTCCTACTCTCCTGGAGATCTAGCGTTCTTGGCACCTCCAAGGAGCTACCATCCATCCCCATTGGAGCCAATGTTAGAGTCGGTATCTTCATCCCTCCGTCAGAGATCAAAATCTCTTATGTTGCATTTCATTTTAGGTGTCTCATTCAGTTCAGTCAGCTGCATTCCATTTAGGGGCATGGATCTTCTAATGGTAGGGGGGGTTTTTTACTCATATCCCTCATGTCTTGTACCTGCTGGTCCAATTCTATTCATCAAAATCATTTTCAGTCATTTACAGTCATGTTTGGTCTCTTGCTTGGCAAAGAGTCATTTTAGGGTTTTAGGTTTCATTAGGTCCAGGGTTTCGTTAATTTGGTCTGCAAAATGCTTAATAATTTCATTAGGAACATGAGGAAGCTTCAAATATGGTCTCAGTACAAAAATTTTCATCATCGTAATGCTTGATTATGATTTTTCTTCAAAACTCTGTTTTGAAGAAAAATTGTCTATTTCGTCTTTTTGTAATAAATGTAGTGTAACTATCGAAGTTTTTCAGTTGTAAAGTTCTTCAGGCATAGCCTTGGTCACCTTTGCCAAAATCCCATGCCAGCTATCCCTGCAAAGATAGATAAGAGATTCATCATTCAACTCAAAAATCACAAATGAAACAAAAACAAAGTTTCTTCAAAAAGTGCCAAAGTCTGTAACATTAGAAAGTGGGTTTTTTTTTTTAAATAAAAAATCAAAGTCTATGGCATAAAAGATATTTTCATTGTTTCAACAATTCATTTGCATGCTAAAGTCATTAAAGATCCAAGAAAAATCATGGAGGGCAAAAACAGTGTTTGGAAGAGCGGACTATGGGTGAGATTGACTGTCGCGGCGCACTGGGTGAAGGTCGCGGTGCACTGGATGGTCGCAGCGCATAGGGCCGCTCACCTCCATGCAAATTAGAATGGTCGCGGTGCACACAAACAGCGTGGCCACTGGGTTATGCGCGTGGTGCATTGGCCCGAAAAACAAAATTTGTTGCCATTTCCCTCAATCTTCAAAATGAATCGGCCTCCTTTGTTCCAAGTAAGTTCATGTGAGGCTGTAGTTGTCATTTACAAGTGTTTGAAAATGGATTTTGGAGAATTTGAATATCAAAACAATAAACCCTATCCTTTTGTTGAAGTGTTCCCTTAGGGTTTTAAAATTGGTGTTTTAAAAGTAATTTTGGTGCCAAACTTGTTCATTCCTCACTGTTTATTCCTCTCTCTCACTGTTATACTATCATTACAGTCCCTCCCCTATTCCATTATATCCCAAGCCACTCATACCATCTAAGCCCATTTCCCTATCCATAAATCATTGCATTTCTTATCACTCTCCCTTTCCATTTCACTTGTTAAAAATTCCCAAACCCAAAGTTTCCTAATTGGTTGCCCTTACACTTCAATTATCTCTTGATTGAAATCTATTTTCCCTTTGCCCTATTTCTCCTACAGTCCCTCCCGTTTGACACACATTTGGCACTAAAACCAAAACGTCAAAATTCTTATACACCTTGCATTAAACTTTAGTACCATGGAGACAGACATGGATACATCATATGACAGAGATAGTGATTCCACCACTGAGATACATGCACCTATAAGGCCTCGTAAAGGTGGCAGACATGTGAGAGAAGAGCCCACCTCATTGACTCAATTGCAGGCTTGCCCACTTGCAATAGCATGTTTTCAACAATAGTCATGTTTTCAGTATTGTAAAATGATTGCTAGGACTCATTATCATCAGGATTTGGCTCGTTTGTTTGTATTGCATTTACATGATGGTCAGGTAACTCTTGCTAGTGTAACTTTCACTCTGACACTGGGAACCATCTCTCAAGCAACTGGGATACCGAATATGGGTGAACAGTGGAAAAAAATATAGCAGGTGGACAGAGTGCATTATGAACCATATATCAGGCCTAGCTATGTGATACAACTCAGCCGAGTATTCCCTTTCAGATTCTTGAAGGAGTCCTATGCGCCATTAATGAAACTCATTATCAGATATTTCAGTTGTCAAGGCCAGTTCTCGCGCCTCTATGCCTATCATATCAGGTTATTGATGCATTTTAATAGAGTGATGATGATGAAAATTCCTTATTTCATGTGTCGAAACATTGAGAGAATGACCACTCTTGTGCAGAGGAAGACCCCCGAGTTGCAGTACAACAGTATTTACCACTATGCACTCATTAAAATTATAGTGTTGCATCAACTTGGCCTGCAGGGTATTACATGGGAAGACTTCATTACTAATGATTTATTCATGACTCATTAGTTTCCTCCAGAGGTTGTTCATGAGCCAGGTGAACCTTCACATCAGCCTGAAGGTCACGAGATAGAGCCTATCAGTGTGCCCGTGTTTGTTACTTATCAGAGAGGCACCAGAGCATTATTTGCAGCATCTCGACGAGTACTATCTCCACCTGGGGTGGAAGGGGTATCACCTCCATCATCATCAGCACAGGTATAGGTACAAGACAGAGGGAAGATGCCCATGCAGGATGAGGGCCCTTCAGGAGGCCATGATACTGATTTTATACTTATTGATGAGGATTTGAGCTCTCCAAGCTCAAATTTGAGGGAGACTATTCAGGAGCAGAAGGCGGAGATAGATGCCTTGACCGTAAAGTTGTAGAGAGCTCAATAGGTCATAAACTACTTGGAGTAGCAGAACAAATAGTTGGAGGATAAGCATACAGTCATGGAGCTGCAAAGCATCCGTGAGAACCGGCAGGCTGCCAAAAGAAGCCAAATCGAGATGACACCCATTGAGCGGGAGATTGAGGCTAATCGAGAGACTTGGCTCGAAAGAGTCAATATTCATTTGGAGAAGTTGTTGGCAAAGGCAGACAGGGAAAAGAACATGTTGTGGCACATGAAGAACCATTATTGGGCGCGAAATCATGTTTGCAAAGCGAGGATCAAAATCCTGAAGGCAAGGCTAAGGAGGGCACTAAAGCATCGCAAAAGGCATGATAGGCTCCAAATTTTGGTGAAATATTATTTGGCCCAGTAGAGTGCTTGATGAGAGACCTTCAGCCCAAATTTCAAGAAATTTGAAAATTTTTTTGTCAATTTTGAATTTTTTTTGGCCTCAAAACAGATTTTCCTGCCCGACGCATAGCGTCACTTGGCGCGCGCTTATAATTGGCAGCTCTTTAGGGGGGGGATTTTTATTTATGGATTTTTCATCAAAATTTATGCATTCCTATGGATTACCTAAGGATTTTGACAAGTTTCGAGTTGACTAAAGGGTCAAAAACACCTTAAAAATGGCCTTTCTGCCACTTTTTGCACACACATGAAGCAGTGTTAGGATATTGGATTTTTGGAGGGGTAAATGGCAACTAATTTCAGAAATCCCACTTGGTTTGGAAAGTAGACAGGTAGGGCTTTCCAAAAATATATCATGCACTCAATTTGGACTTCGATAAGGTCCTAAAAATCAGCCTCAAACTTGTGTTACACATAGAGATTTTAGGCGCGGCACATAGGGAAATTTGGCCTATTTTTCACTCAGCAGCTCAGAATTTCACCTAGTTTTGGCTAGTTTTACCTTTTCATGTAATTATTGATGTAAATTGATGTAATTTTGGCACATTTTTACTCATCATAGTAGATTCATTCACTAAAAGGTGAAATGTAAGTGAATGAATTAGTTTCCTATCATATAGAGGCAAGTTGTTTCATTGCCTATTTTTCAGTTCCTAGTTTAGATATGGTTGAAATAGCTCCTAGAATGGTGAGCTCGACCCCTAGAGGCATGGGGATGAGTTGGGATTGTCTATATCATGTAATTCATTAGTCATTTTTAGGGTTGGACACTTGGGATTGCTTGGCACTTCATTGTACATTTCATCTTTGCAATTTTGGCAAAGGAATAGACCAAGGTTTGCAGCACTCTTTGGGATCCATGTGGCTCTATGTTTTGATGGTGTTTTTCTCTATGTAATTTTAATTTCACTGATGTTTTATGTGTACCATTTCCCTTCTCTATTATTCTTAAATTAAACAAATGATTGATAAAGGTAGAATTCATTAGATTGTTGTGCTCTGCCTTGAAATTTTGTTTAATTTTCCATGTTTTCATCTTTTTGAAGAGGATCCTTGAGAGCCTCTTGCCCTCTTCAGCTCCTCACAAATCTGAGTTCTAAACTCTGCCTCAATCAGAACTCTGCAAAAACTAGGCCTTATCCCCAGAACCAAAACTGCCTTTCCCTTTGATTCCAACAAAACCCCCAAAATAAATTCAAACTCTTTTACTTATATACCTAGCCTAAAATCAGCCTTTTTTTAGTGTCATCTCAAGCCTTATTGATTATATTTGCTGAGATTGACCTGGAGAGAGCCCTCTCCTGATATGGTAGGTTTTACACCATTTTTTGGTCATCTAACCTATCATCATTAGATGGACCCAAGTACACCATGTAAGACCAATTTTACCCTCAGTAAAATTGCCTTCACTATGTTAAATAACTTAATAAACCATATTTATTAGGTTGTTTATGGTCCAAACAGGAAACCCCAAAAGGAAATATTAAACAAACCTATATTTGTTTGATTTTCCTCATGGAATAATTAATTAAACCATAATTTAATTATTATTCCGAGTCATGTTTAACCCAAAAACAAAGAAATTAATGAGATAAACCCATAGTTATCTTATTATTTTCTAGGAATAATTATTTAAATAATATTCCTTGTTAAATATGACCAAATCAACCACCATTAATCAAATAAATCATTATTTATTTGATTATATCCCAACCACTTCCTTAAAAAAGATAAATAAATCATTTATTTATTTATTTTTCACTAATCAAGGGATTTGACCCAAGTCAAACACCCTTTCCCTCCAACAAATAATAATAAAATATTCCATAAAGGTGGATCTAGACTTGGTTAACATTATTTTAATCATGCACCAAGATCTAGAATGACCCAATATTTTGTTATAAATAGGAGGGTTCCTCCCCATCATTCCTTACCTTTTGTTGCCTATTAGATCACTCTGGATCTATACATTTGGTCCCCATTTTCTGCCATTTTGCTCCCTTTGAGCTCTATTTTTTGCATTGGGTTTTCTACACCTACAAGAGAGAGAAAGCTTAGATCTGAAGTGCTGAGGACTACAAAGAACCCATCCCATTGAGGAGAGCTGGATACACCTTCTTGTTTTCCTCCCAGGTGCCCTGTAATATAAAATTCTTTCAAAAAAATCGTGTTCTTGTCTTGTCTGTTGGATGCATGGAGCAAAACCTTTACTTTACTGCTTAATGTCTTTCCATTTATAGATCTGTTTGTTGCGGCATTTTTACTACTAATCGCAGATCTGAAGATGTTTGGCAGCCTCTATTGTTGTTAGGGCTATTAGTTATGCGTAGCTAAAGTGGTTCTTTTTCGTACACTTCGACGAAGAATTCATGCTAACAAATGGCGACTCCACACGGGTTTTAAATTACGACCGCTGTCGTTTTTCATATTCCTGCATATCCAGCTACTTCAGGCCCTAGGGCTTCTTTTCAGCTGCTTAGTTTTCCTCTTTTTATGTCATTTTTCTCACATAAAACCATAAAAACTTAAAATTTCTAACTTCCGTGTGTTTCTGGCCCTATTGCGCAGGTAAGCGACACCAGCCGCAACTGAGACGGCAACTTTTCTGAAAATCTGCCGCCGAGACAACCGGAACAGGGGGTTCACACTTTTTGGCCCTAAACCTGCGACCTGGACCTCCAGGTCGCACTTTTCAGCCTGTTTTCTGCGACCTGCACCCAGATCAGGTCAGAAACTGCGACCTGCCTTTTTTCCAGCATTTTTTCTGCAATTTTTCTGGGTTCTGCTGTAGCTTCTGTCAGGGTCTTCCGGCCTCTGTCTCAGCCCACCTTGACCAAGATCTGATATGTTTTTACTCATCTAAGTGGGAACCCAGCCCCTTAGGGCTTTAGTACCCTCCACTTTTTGTGGAAGAGTTTTAGCTGTTTCAGCCGTCGGTTTCAGAGCTTCAGCCCCCTCTTTTCCAGATCTGTTACCTCCCTTTCAGATCCATTGAAATCAGCCTCTTTTCCTTTCAAATCACCTCTTGTCGTTTTTTTTGGACCTCCTTTGAAGGCCTCCGCCTTGCCCCTCCGGTTTTTTGCTGATTTCCTTCCTTTTTCCAGCCACCTTGCCTCTGTCTCTTGGCTGTGATCTGCACCTCTTTCCTGCAGCTTTATCCTCCAGATCCCTGTCCCTTTCGACCCTCGATCTGTTGAGCTCTTTTTGTGTGTGTTTTGGCTAGATTTTTGCCCTCTTTTAGAGTAGTTTTGAGAGACCCGCCTCTTTGGGTTAGATTGATGCATAGTTAGCTGTTAAATGTTCTGTCTTTTCAGCAATCTATATTGTTCTACGCAGATTTCTTTTCAGTTACGCAGCACACTTTTTCTTGCTCTCAAAACAAAAAGGGTTTAAAAATTAAAATTAACGCACGCCACACACTGACCCTAAGTGAAGAAGCGCCTGGTTAACACCGCCCGGCAAAGACTCTAAAATCAATTGTCACTGCACCTTATCTGCCCTTGACCGTAATTGATTCTATCCCCTTGTTGCCCCTGTCGGTTTCCTTCTTCCTGTCATCATTGCGCCCCCAAGGCGCCTTTCCCGGAGACTTCTTGGCCTTCATCCTCAGTTTCCGGTCGATCGACCTGCTCTGCCCCGCCGTCGTCGAGCCAGTCCACCTTCGAGTCCGCACTCCGACTCCTCTCCTGATTCATCGGGTCCTCCTTCTCCTCCTGGTTCTCCCCCTTTCACCATCACTATGTCTGGTCCAGGGCCTAACGCTAGTGGTTCTCCCGGCCCTAATGCCGGCCCTACTACTAGCGGAACCACCACAGGAACCACCCCAGCCACCCCCGTGCTGCCATACATTGCAGGCCTCAGCCTCCCCGATTTCCATCAGTTGATCAATGACCCCATTCGCCACAATGCTACCTGGCCCACTATGCCAACCAAGCTACCCTCAGATATCCCTAAGTTTGAGGGCCTTACTGGTGAAGATCCAACCAATCATGTTCGATCTTTCCATATGTGGTGTTCCTCCAACTCCATTACCGATGACTCCATTCGTCTTCGTTTGTTCCAACGCACGCTTACCGGCGAAGCTTCCAAATGGTATGTCGAACAAGCCACCTCTACCCATACCACCTTTGAGACTCTTGCCCAAGCCTTTTTTTCGTACTTCCAGCTTCCTCTCCGATACGATACTGGCACGGAGCTCTTGACTTCCTTCAAGCAATCCTCTTCAACACGCCTTTCCGCCCATGTTCAGGAATGGCGACGAAGACGGAGCTTATGTCGAGCCCCTCCTTTCGAAGATCGGGTTTACATGGACTGGTTCCTTCGCACCCTTCCTGCTCCTATCGGAAAATATGTCGCCTCTCATTTCCCTCAAACCGAAGAAGCCGCCCTTCAAATAGCATTGAAATATGACCTGATCTACGCTCAATCTGGTTATGCTAACGCCCCGGGGGCATCTCATTCTGCCAACGGTATCATTGGAGCCCTTTCCCATCCGCCTGCCCAACCTCCTATGGGCTACGGTTTTCCTCCTGGAGGGGTCAGCACCTCTAGCACCCTTCCCCCTCCCGGTAGCATGTATCCAGGATACAGCATGCCCCCTTTTTCCCAACCTCCTGCTTACCTCAATGCTACCCCACCTCACCATTACCCTTATCCGCAGCCTGGTATGCCAGCTCCTCCAGCATATGTGCTTCCACCTCCCTTGCCTTCTCAACCCCCGCAACAGCACCTACCGCCCCCTCCAGGGCAGGTATTTGCACAGCAGGGCGTGGCTAACCCCCCTTCTTCTCAAAGAAGGCGGAGAGGCAATCCAAATCAATCTGCCCCTGGTACTCGTGGGCCCAATCCCGGTATGGACCCTAACACTGTCAACCAGCAACAGGGCACTCAGCCCAAGCCGGACAGGCCGCTTCGTACAAATAAGCCTTGTTCGTGTTGCGGTGTTTATGGTCATTACACCCATGATTGTCCCCTCTTACCCCAGATGCGGCAGATGTGGGAGTCTCAAGCCACATTGCGCGGACAGCACGCCTCTCCTCATGCTCCCCCTAATGTGGCCACTACCCAGCCAACTGTGTTTACTGACCCTTTCCCTCAGCAAGGGTTCATGGCTACCCAACCACCCGATAACCAGGTAGCCACCCCCTCTTCCCTCTCTGGTTCCTCTGATTACCAGATTCTTATGATGAACTCCGATCCATCCTCAACCGTCGACCTACACCTTCAAACTCGGTCTCTCCAGTACCCCAAGCCTCCTGCTCAGTCTGCTCCCGAGTCTCCCTCTCCAGGTTCTGCAGAGCCTCTTTCGACATCCAATGGCCCCTTACACATCCCTCAACCCAAAGTTGAGGTTCATCCAAAGATTCCAAAGGGACCATTACGCCGAAATGCTGCTTCCGGTCGAGCCGCTCAATCGTATAGCATAGTAGATGATTTGGCGCAGTCCCCTGCTGCCATTTCCACACTGGAACTCCTCCAGTCATGCCCTTCCCAAAAGAAGGCTCTACTATCTGCCGTGGGCGCTGTAGATCCTGCTGACGACCAAATGATTGTTTTCGACGCCACTCAATCGGATCACCCTCCCCTCCCTCCTTCCGTCACCTTCCAAATCCCAGTCAAGCTACGGAACGCCATCGTTTCCCGGTGTATAATTGACGAGGGGGCATCCACCTACGTGATGTCCGCTTCGGTTTGGAAGAAACTCGGATCCCCTGAGCTGGCCCCTTCCACGATCACCCTTAGAGCGTGGGACGGTCATGCCTCCCAGCCCATTGGCTTGTTTCGTAATTGCCCTATCACCCTCGCCGGTAAGACTGTTTGCGTTGACATCGAAGTCATTGACGCCCCACTAGACTACAACATTATTTTGGGGCGAAGCTACACCTATGCTATGTCTGCTGTCCCATCCGCGGTCTTTCGCAAGATGTCTTTCCCACATAATGGGAAGATAGTCACCATTGACCAGTTGACATATCATGAGCCTCCCTCTCAGGCCTCACCTGAGACCACCATCTCTTCTGTAGCCAACAGGCAAACCGTCGATTCCTTGACCAGTGTCTCCCCCGGCGTTTACAAGGACTCCTCCCTGCTTGGAACCTTTCCTTGTCTCCCCCCTCCTCCTGTCCCCGATCCCAGCTTGTCCAATGTTTGCATGATGCAATCGTCTCAGGCCACCCTCAAACGGCCTGCTTCGGCTAGTCCGCAACCACCCCTTCGCCCTCCGCAACCCGCTCCTAGCCATACATCTCCGCCAGCCGGACCTCCTCCTTTTGGCCCCCCTCCTACAGCTGGTATCCCTGACCCCCTTTATCCCCCTGGCTCGGTTCCCCCTGGCCTTAACCATCTCGGAGCCGTACCTCCTGGTCATTACCCTGCTGGACAGATCCCCTTCCTGGCTCCCCCCCCTGGAGTATATTCTGTCCCTGTCATGGCCACCCTCTCTCTTCCCAACCTGACCTTGGGCATTCTGGTCTGGTACCTTGATCCCCCAGCCGCCACCCCTCCTGGTCACCCCAAACCCTACATGGCTTTGACACCGGTCCAACCGGTCCCCCTCGCTTCTTCCGTCGCTACTGTGCCTACAACACCTCCTCAGGACCCCTCGCCTGTCGTGACAGCTCCCGAGAAGAAACGCAAAGCCCGTAAGGGGGCACCCAAAGATAAGACCACCACGACTGACCCGGCCCCTCCCCCACCCGCCAAACCATGTGCCTTGTGTGATGTCGCCGGTCATGCCACCCATGCTTGTCCCGAGTTGCCCCGTATCCAACCCATGGTTAAAGTCGCGTTCCCCGACTCTACGGTCCCCGAAGCCTCCTCTTCGTCCGTAACCAAGAACCCCAAGACTCTCCGCACCAACAAACCCTGTGCTTTGTGTGGTGCCCATGGCCATTACTCCCACCGCTGTCCTCACCTGATGCATTACCGCGCCTCCTTAGAGGTCATTCGCGAGTACGAGGTTGAACAGAATCAATCCGCCTCTCCCATCCTTGCGCAGTATGCTTCAGGCCAACCCGAGGATCCCCCCACTCCCATCGTCATCCTCCTGCGAGACACACGGGCCCAGCCCCTGCCTCTCCTGTCATTTCGCCCGATCCCTTTTTTCCGCCCATACCGGATTCTCTACCCATTCCTACGTGGACCTGCGCCGGCAGGAGTCCGCCTACCCAGGTAACTCTCATATACAACCCTCCAGCTTGTATGTGAGTCATCGTCATCCTGCCCCTGGCACTCCCTCCCGCAGTTGTCGCTCGATGTCTTCCCTCCACTCACGCTGCCATCCGTCTCCTTTTTCCATTCATTTGTTGTCTTGTGACACCATTCTGCAGGACCCTCCGTCCACACCCTGTATCGGTTACGCCGATGGTGCAAGTCGTTACTCCAGGAATCTAGCCGTGGCAGGTTGGGCCATTTTCACCCCCTTGCATGCCCTTGTCCTTTCCAACGGGGTCTGCATTGGTCCTGCCACCAATAATCAAGCCGAATATGATGCAGTCCGTGGTCTCTTAGCCGATGCCCTCTTGCATCGCGTACTCCATCTGCACGTTCGTTTGGATTCCCTACTTCTTGTAATGCAACTGAATGGTGTTTATCGTGTGCATAACCCTGTGCGGTTTAGACGCTATTTACGAGTGAAACTCTTGATACGTGCATTTGAAACCATAACTTTCAATCATGTACCTCGAGAACAGAATCACTATGTCGATAGTATTGCAAACCAAGTTCTAGACTGGCATTTATCACATGCATTTCATTCAAGACAATAACATTCATAAAAACCATAACGATGCATATCCATAATATGTGTCGCAAAACATGTGTTTAGAGTCCATCTACTCTGATACATATGGCATGCCCACAGCATGTTACACAAAATCAAAAACTGGGGGCACCACCTGCCCCTACATACATCACTGGAGGCACCATACGCCCCTACATACATCCTAGGGGGCACCACATGCCCCTACATACATCACTGGGGGCACCATACGCCCCTACATACATCCTAAGGGGCACCACATGCCCCACCCCTAATCACTATCTGGAGGATCCTGAGCCAATGGCGCTGCCCCTGCAGCCTGTAGATCACGCATCGCCTGACCGGCTATCGCCATGTGCCGCATGACACCTCGCCACTCCTAGGGAAGACCAACACATGGCTCTATGAACTGGTCATCTAGATCCTGCCACCCGCGCTCTGATACTCCGGTCAACAACCGTTCACATCTACATCGGATATCCTCCAGTAGGGCAGCTGCATCCTGATTTTGCGCTGCTCTTGACCCTGTAGCTCCAGACGCTACCGGTCGTCCCATATATCCGGCCGGTTTCACCGGTGCTATATCTGCATACCAAAAGTACATGAATTAGTACCTTACATTACTATTCAACATACTTTAACATGCCCATACAAGAATAGCAATCTGTCACTTACCATCGGGCCCCCAGACTCGACCAGGCGGAAGTGGCAGGTCCGGATCTCCACAATAGCTCATCCCACTATAGGGATAGCCATCTATGTACAAAGGCATCTGATCCCAATGAGAAAAAAACTCCGGTCGAAACACTCACCCGACCGCCCCTCCTCCTCCTCTGCATAGTAGCCGTCCCCAACGGCGCATCCTGGGATCTCTCGGGCCCCCATCTGGAAGCTGTACATGAGGCCTTAAGGTCGGGATCTTCTCAAAGAAGAAGGCGCACAACAAAGTCCCATATGAGCAGTCATGGTTCACCTGCCGCCTGCATAGTGACAATTGTCACTTTAGTGACACCAAAAACATCTGGGCCCACCCATAGTAGGTCCCACCCAATACACCTTCCACTAACATCATCTGCCCCCCAGTGATGTGATGGAACGCCTGGCTGCCCAGGATTCGCAACACAGCTGCAGCCACTGCACGGGTCTCTAGCCTCTCTAGATCCCCGATCGGTATTCGAGTCCCCTTGACTTGGAGACCCGGTCGACAATGGCGTTCCACGAACTCCATGATATGCCGCCCCCGCGGCAACACTGGCTGTGTGTTTCCCACCATCCCCTGCTATGAAGACCGGTCGTGAAGTACACATCCCGGACCGCTGGGCTCGATCCCGTGCCCTCGCACCACAAAGATCTCCTGATCTCGGATCCCAATAACCGATAATACGGGCCGCAACAGCTCCCCCGCTCTCATCAATGGGTGTCTCTCCAGTCCCTAAAGAACCCCCAAATCCGGCCAACACACGACGGACGCCCCGATCCGCCCGGATCTCCCCGGGGTCCGGCGTCTCGCATCTCTCTCTCTCTCCCGCCTGAACCGTAACTCGCCTATACCCGCACAAACACATCACATTCGTCACGTTCGGGGATCGTGCAAACCATAACCAAATACCAAAACCCGCCTACCCATCAAACACCAAACCCCCCCATCTCCCAGGTCGCAGCTTTTCTCACATTTTTTGGACCAGGTCGTACTTTTTGCTCAAACTCGCGGCTCCGGGTCGTACTTTTTGCCCCAAAAAGTGTGACCCGACTCGTAGAGATGCAGGAGGGGCCGTTTTCTGGAAGGTTGGGCCCTAAACCCGCAAAAGTAATCCATCAAAATGCAAGGTTAGGCCTCTTACCTCCAACTCGACATCTCGATTCTAACCTGCCGGCTTTTCCGTTGTCAGCCGCATTTAGGGCCTTCCCTCCTCTCTCCACATTCACCACAGCAACAATAGCAAATGAATGATTTTGGAGGGAAATCGCCTTATTCAAAGAGAACCCTTATTTCTTCTTCGACTACCGCGATCACACCGTAGCCCCGGCTTCGACGAACCGCCGTAACCGCTAGAAAGATCTCACCGAGCTCTCAAATGGCTTCATTAGTTTTTGGTGATTTGATACTTCACTTGGGCACATTTTGTCCAAGAAGGGTCACTTTACCGCTCCTTAAAATCGAATTTCCCCACTTACGACATTGGTACTCGGGGCACCATAATGCCCCCTACTCGTCCATGTTCATGACGATTTTCGCCATGAGTGCCCACCTTGTACTCATGTTTCCATGGTCCCCCATTGGGGCCTTTATTGTGTGCAGCACTATCGTGTCGCTTCCCTTGTTTAGAGCATTCGAAGTCGAGCCCATCATCGCATTCATGGAGTCTATCCGGCTGCATCTTTGTACCCCACCACAACCCTCCTTCCGTTATCGTTTGGCCCTCTTTGGGGGTCGCACACGGTGACCTTCTTCGTTCCCCACTGTCTCCCTATCCCTTCTCGATCTTCCCTGGCTGGGCCGCCATGTCATTCATGTCCTTTATTCTCTAACAAGGGTGTCACCACTCGCCACCCCACCCTTTCCATTCCGCCATCATTAAGTGTCGATCGTCCGTCACTCTACTATTTTCTCTCGTGCCTTAGTTGGAGATCTTCATCGCTCACCTCTCGCGACCTCCTTCGTCGACACGCTCATTCATTCCGCAAGCCGTGCTCAGAGGGCGGCGTACCTTGTCTCAATGAGCCATTGTTTCTAAGGCTCTGACTGCAAAGCAGGATCTCTTCTTCCCTTTGGACTTGATTGTTTCTCCAGCCCTTTCGCATGATCAGATCCGTATACTCGATGGTTCAAGATCCAACAGTTAGCCTGATGATTCCCGGTGTGTGTGAGATGTGTCTCGGCCCTCATGAGGGGGTGGCCCTGCTGTGTAGCCCCCCACATGCCCTGGGATGACCTCTTTCTTTGTACCTTCATGCCGCTCTCCCGCATTTTGGATGATGTTGGCCTTAGCCACTTGCGCGCCTCTTTGATTTGCATGTATCGCCGTATTTTTGTGAGCCCTTCCCCATTTTTACGTGGGCATTTGGGTTGTATTTATCTCATGTACTCGGGGACAGCCCCCGTACTAGTCTCGTCGTTATCCCGTGCACGCATGTATGTGAGACCTTCTTGTATTGTATTCTTATCCGGCCCCCGATTACGCCACTGTACTCTATGGTTCAGTCCCTTGTTTACCGGACACACTATTCTTTTGTACTTTTGTCTCGAAGGCATAGGTATAGCCTTCCCCCCGCCGACTTCAAAGACACGTGTACCCTCTCATAAAAAAGAGACTTGTTGCACCCGCGAGTCTCGTCTCCTCAGTCTAGTCCTTCAAGACACTATCTACCTCACATCTCTCTCTCTCGACATCCCTTTTTGTTGTCTAGTGATGGTATGTTTACAACGTACTTCGGGTCATAATGAATACTTGCTCTCGGCACTCGCACGTTCGGGGGGCACCGTTACACCATTTTTTGGTCATCTAACCTTTCACTTAAGTTGGGGATGGACCCAAGTACACCATGTAAGACCTCGCTTACCTCAAGCAACCGTTTTCACTATGTTAATTAGGAAACCCCAAAAAGGAAATATTAGCAAACCTATATTTGTTTGATTTTCCTCAAGGAATAATTAATTAAACCATAATTTAATTATTATTCCCCAAATATGTTTAACCCAAACACAAAGAAATTAATAGATAAACCCATACAGTTATCTTATTATTTTCTAGGAATAATTATTTAAAGATATTTAGATAATATTCCTTGTTAAATATGACCAAATCAACCACCATTAATTAAATAAATCATTATTTATTTGATTATATCCCAACCACTTCCTTAAAAAGATAAATAAATCATTTATTTATTTATTCTTCACTAATCAAGGATTCGACCCAAGTCAAACACCCTTTCCCTCCAACAAATAATAATAAAATATTCCGTAGAGGTGGATCTACTGATTAACATTATTTTAATCATGCACCAAGATCTAGAATGACCCAAGATGGTATATAAATAGGAGGGGTTTTCTCATCATTCTTCACCTTTGTCGCCTATTAGATCACTCCCTGATCTATACACTTGGTCTCATTTCTATCATTTTTACCATTTTGCTCCCATTGAGCTCTACTTTTCGCATTGAGTTTTCTACATCTACAAGAGAGAGAAAGCTTAGATCCGAAGTGGCCGAGGACTACAAAGAACCCATCCCATTGAGGAGATCCGATACACTTGTTTCCTCCTGTGTGCCCCGTAATATAAAAATTCATTCAAAATCGTGTTCTTGTCTTGTCTCGTTGGATGCATGGAGCAAACTCTGCATTTCATCGCTTGATGTCTTTCCATTTATAGATCCGTTTGTTGCGCATTTTAACTACTAATCGCAGATCCGAAGATGTTTGGCAAACTCTATTGTTGTTAGGGCTATTAGTTACGCGTAGCTAAAGTGGTTCTTTTTCGTACACTTCGATGAAGAATTCATACTAACAAATTATCAAGCTTTTGCTTTTATTTTAGTCATAGTTCAGATTTTGGCTTCATTGTTTCCAATTGCATTTACCATTCCATACATTAGGCTTAACTCCTCGTTTTCGACCACCAACCCTTTCCATTAGTTTTCTAGACATTTCCATTGTAAACATAAAAATCACCAAAAGACCAAAACATCATAAATCATCACAAAAGACCAAAAACATCACAAAACACCACATACAACGCATTAGGAAACAAGCACCTAGGTACATATGGTACACTTCACTTCCGCAACTTTACAACTCGGTTGACAATTAAATGAGCTCTCGCTTTAGGAGACGGATTGAGACCCAACATTTTGGCGCCGTTGCTCCGTGAAGTGAAAACTAGGTAACCTTTGTTTCTTAGCATCCAAAAACAATTTTATGCGTAGGGAGAGAGATTCAAGGGGAAGATTTATAAGCAACAGAGGCAAGTTTGACTTCTAGAACACCACTTTACTCTATCTATATCTCGTATTAGTACACCTTCAACTCAAACCCATCTTCCATCCTTTACCGATCCCTGACTTCTAAGATCACAGTCACTATTCCATTAGAGAAACCTCTCCACTTCACTCAATCGAACCTGCCATAGAAGAAGATCTAAAAACTCCGTCGTGACACACAAACCTTTCTACTTCCATAGGAGAGTCAACCATGGCAGAAGAAGGAGGAGGAGGAGTTGTTAATGAGAAATACACATTATTTGGAGGAGGTAGAGGTAGAGGTAGAGGAGAAGGAGGAAGAGGAGAAGGAGGTAGAGGTGTAGAAGAGGAAGAGGTAGAATAGGAAGCTTTTTGGGTTCCCTATACTCGATGAAGAAACCAATACAACCATGAAAAACATTTCACCCTCTCATTCGAACTTCTATGGACTTAGAACCGAAGATCCCGAAACTTTCTTATTTGAATTTGAAGTGCCGTGTAGAACTTATGACTATCTACAAGATGCTCAAAAATTGAAATTATTTCCTTCAACTCGAAAGGAGCGCATTGAAGTGGTTTATGAGTTTAAAACAATAGTTCTATTAGAACAGTTGAAGACATGAAACAAGCATTTCTAGAGAGATACTTGGATTATTGTATGACTCGTTAATCATAAGGAAGAAGTGTTTAAGATGTTACAAAAAGAAGATGAAACTTAGAAGATCCGTTGGAAAGATTTCAAAATACAACATAAAAAGGGCACAAATGGAAAACCTAGATCAAGACACTTTAAAAGCTCTTTTGTTGAAAACAATTTGGGATGAATGGCTGGATATCCTTAACATGATGGGAAAAGGGATATATCACAACTCACATTACCCGAAATATCCGAGTTATGTATCAACCTTCCGCAGGGAAATCTAAACCTGCCAAAGGTCCAAGAGATCCCCGGCTTCTTGCAAGGGCAGCAACTGTCAGACAAGAAGTAGATCAGAAATAGGACACATGCTTGATGATTTGGGTTCGACATCTTAGGAGTCTTAGTGAACAAATAGACACCCTCAAGATGTGCAAAACAAGCAAAAGGGCCGAATCCGATGCTTTGGCAATCTTTTGTCCCAAAATGTAGGAAGAAACATGCCTTGAGAGAGTGTCCTCTAGATGTAAAAGTTGTAGAAACTCGGTGGCTATTTGTTCCGAGAAACATGAGACCAAGAATTGTCCTTCTCTTCCCGGTCTCAAGGATGTTTTTCAAGAAGAAACTCCACAGACCTACTGCATCTCTTAACTTTGTATCTAGAAGACTCGCGTAGGACTCGTACACAAGGATTCCATGATCAAATGTATAATCAACCTCCACCTTGGAATTCTTGGCAAAGAATCCCTTGGCCCCAATTTCAAAATCAATCGCAATCTTGGGCACAAGGATCACAAGGTCCCTATGGAAGATACTCTCCATATTATCAAGTATCCACCATCCTATCCACCATATCCACATTTTTATCCTCAAAATCCTCAACAAAATTTTCCTCAAAATCTTCAACAAAATTTTCAACAAAAATCCTCAACAACATCATCCGAACCCAACCTCATCAAAATCAACCACTTCCATTACCATTCCCCAAAACTAACCACTGTGAAATTTCTAAAATTTCCTATACCAAACCCTAATAATAAGAACCCTCGTAATACATATATGATAGAAGGACAACAATTTCCAACTTATTTAATTACTCCTCTAGACCTTAGTGATGTTCAACTTAGGTCCTGAAGGATACTTGAGAAGAGGAAACCTTCGTGATCATACAAGAACAAGATAATTCCGAGGAAGACTCCCTATGGGTTAATAAAATTTCGAGGAAGATACACTTTCAAGACCAAAACATTGAAAAACTAAACAAAAAGATCCAATAAATCCAACTCCAGTATTAGAGCAACCATCCACATCTACTTCTATACCTCCCTTTCCGGAAAGACTACAAATTGATAAAGGTGTAGAAAAACAAATAATGATGCCTAATTGTGATTTTTGGATGAATTGAGAAATGTTTTCATTAAAATTCCATTATTGCAGGCCATCAAGGAAATCCCAATTTTAGCCAAAACAATAAAGGAGTTGAGTATGAAGACAACAAAAAAGAATAAGAGAAACCAAGAAAATTCAACTGCAGGACAAATAGCGTACATTATGATGGGTAAGATTACTATTCCAAAGTACCTTGACCCGTGAAATCCAAATTGTCAAAATTCACATCAATGGAATTGAAATTCAAAACACACTCATTGACTTAGGAGCAGCAATAAATATCATGAGTAGACAAATCATGGACAAACTGAAACTTCCTAATCTTCTCTTTACACCCACACACTATTACATACTAGCGCATAGATTCAGGATCGAATGTATGGGGTAATAGAAGACATTCCAAAGCAGTCCCTCGACTCTTGGGAGTACCCTATGGATTTCCATGATCCTAACACCCAAGAATAATCTAGGAGGCCATCCTATTATACTAGGAATACCTTGTTACATAAATGATGCTTTTATTAGTTGTAGGTCCTCGTGATATGTATATTTCGATGGTAGTTCAACAAAGAAATTCACTTTATATCCTCCGCCTAGGACAATTACGTAACTAGATGACACTCAATGGATAGAGGATGAAGAATATTTACAACCACTCTTCACAATTTCAGAAATTAGTGAAGATAATCAAATTTCGAATACCTAGAAAACTTTGAATCCTCTCCGCAGCATAAACATGAATCATTTCAAGAGGGATCCAATATTTAATTTGTCATCTAGGCAAACATGTCTCTTCATTCTATGGACAAAATTGGCAGCTCTACAAGTGAAATTTTTCCAGGCAAAACCTTAAACATAAACAAAAACCTAGAAAAATCTCAACAAGAAGAGTTAGTCAAAGTATTGGCGTAAACATTCTTCGCATATATGCGTGGGAATACATCGACATGAAAGGGATAAGTCCTAAGACTTGTACTCATCACATCTATATAGAGGCAAATTGCAAACCAATCGTACAAATTTCAAAGACTAGATGAATCCAAATCTTAGGAAATGTCAAGGAAGAATTACAAAAATTGTTAAATGTTAACTTCATCTATCCTATTTCGTATAGTCAAGTATTTCTTCTTGTGATTGTGCCTAAGAAAAAATGGAAAATGGAGGGTGTGTGTTGACTACCGAGAACCTAATAAAGCTACTCTTAAAGACCATTTTCCTTACTTTTCATAGATCAAGTATTAGATACATTAGCAGTGTAAAAAGTACTTTTCATTCCTGTGATGGGTTTAGTGGTTACAATCAAATCCAAGTAGCACTTGAAGACCAAGATAAAACCACATTTACTTGTCCTTGGGGTACCTATGCTCATTCTAGGCATTGCCATTTGGGTTATGCAATGCACCCGCAACATTCCAAAGGCGCATTAGGAATTTTTCTGGACCGATACATGATCGTGTAGAGGTGTACATGGATGATTTGCGCTTTATGGGGATACATTTGAAGAGGCTTTAGAAAACTTGGAAAAGGTCTTAAAAAGATGTCAAGAAGCAAACCTTTCTCTTAGCTTTCATGAAATGTTTTATGATGTTCACTCGAAGGTATTGTTTTAGGGCACCACATTTCAAGGGATGGGATTAGAGTTGATGAGGCGAAAGCTGTGCGTGTTTCTAACTTCATCCATTCAAGTTGTCAAAGAGATGTCTTCGAAGTTTTCTAGGATTTACGTGTACATTCCAGATTTATAGAAAACTTCACCAAAATAGCATCTCCTCTTCAAATTACTCACCAAAGATTGTGAATTTAAGTGGACTTCCGATTGCCGCTGAAGCTTTGAAACCCCGAAAACCAAAATTTCAAGCACCTATATTAAGGGACCTAACTGAAGTTACCTTTTCATATCTCGACAAAGATGCTTCCGATACAGCCTCTAGGAGCAAGATTGGGACGTAAAGATTTAATTCCCTATGCCATCTATTATATCAAGAAAAATTTGACTTCGCAGTTAAACTATAATTTCAGAATCGAAAAGAGTTTTACCGTTGTTCATGCCATTAACAAATTTAGACACTATATACCGTGCTATGAAACTTTTGTTCACACTGATCATTCTCGCAATTAGATATTTAATGAATAAATCAATTACTAATGGCGTAGTGCTATAAGATGGTTGTTATTATTGCAAGAATTCAACATTACTATTCTAGATAGGCCTGGAAAACAAAACACTGTGGCTGATTTCCGTCTAGAATTCAAAATATCAAAGATGATTACTCCGTTGAAGATCAATTTCCCGATGAATATCTTTTTGCAATCTCTACTCAAACTCCATGGTTTGCCGATATTGCTAATTATTTAGTTTCAGGAAAATTTCCTTCAATTATGAATGCAAGGGATAAAAGAAAAATCATTAATGATAGTGCAAGATATTCATGGGTCGCTAATGAGTTGTACAAGACAGTCCAAACATTTGATCATTAGAAGGTGGAACAACATGAGATGCCCGAAATTCTCAAGGCATGTCATGATGAACCTTGTGAAGGACACTTTGCGTATAAGAGGACAAACACTTATAAGATCCTTAATTTAGATATTATTGGCCATCTTTGTTTAAAGATGCAAGGGAGTATGTAAAAGGTGTGACAAACTTGCCAGTGGGTAGGGAAACCTTCTCCTTCGTGTGAGATGCCATTACAACCTCAAAATATCAACCTTTTGAAAAATGGGCTTTGGATTTTGTAGGACCTATTAGTCCTCCATCAAGACAAAAGAAATACATATTAGTTTGCACTGATTATGTTACTAAGTGGGTAGAAGCTAAACCATTACTTCATGGTTAATAGAATCATCCGTAGTTACTTTTCTTTTTGAGGATATTTTCACTCGTTTTGGTGTCCCAAGGGAAATTGTTGCTGCATCAAGGAGCTCAATTTACATCAAGGCTAGTGGAGCAAATGATGGAGAAGTATAAAATCAGACATAGAACATCTACTCCTTATCATCCACAGCAATGGTCAAGTGGAATCCAACAATAAGGTCATTGAAGGGATCCTAACAAAGACCGGTTTCATCTACATAGAAGAGATTGGGTAGATAGGCTTCCCCGAAGCCTTGTGGGCCTATAGAACTACATGGAGAAACACAATGTGCCATACTCCTTATGAGCTTGTTTATGGGAAGCAATTTGTTTCCTATAGAGTTCCAAATTCAAACATTCAAGATGGCGCTTCAGCTAGGACTTGATCTAACGGAGGCACAAAAGCATAGATCGGAGCAAATTAATGAGTTGGATGAGATCGTGCAAGATGCAAGCCGTAAAACAAGTCTAGTCCAACAAAGAAAGGGCTAGATGGCATGACAAGTACATCAAGGAGAAGAAATTCAAAGAGGGTGATCGGGCTCTCTTGTTTGATTCAAAATTCAAGGATTTTCAAGGGAAATTTCGACACATTGGCTTGGGCCATATGAAATTGTTCGAATTTTCGATAATGGGGCAGAAAAAAATCGAACTCATAGATGAAGAGGAAGTCACTTTTCTTGTGAATGGTCATAGACCGAAGCTATACCACAAGCCACTCTCAAGAGAAGAGTTTGTCAAGAAGTTCCAAGAAGACAATGATGAAGTTAATGAAGCAGTCTCTTCTTCATCAACTTGATTAAATTTTCTCAAGCATTTCTCTCTTTGAAAAAATAAAAATAATAAATAATAATAAAAAGTAAAAAATAAAAATAAAGGTATAAACATGAAAACCAATCATCGATTGGCATGTTTATACGTAAAAGATAGGGTGAAAATCGTAGCATCTCTGACACTCTAACTTTTCCCATTTTTGTTTTTATAAGTACCGTTATAAAAATCATAAGTACAGCTCCATAGTGCTTATGATTCATTTCATCTCACTCCATTCACTTATTCACCCATACTCCATCTCATCCATCATTCATATTTCACTCCATTCCACATCTCATTCATCTCACTCCATCTTCCATTCATTTCATTTTCATGTCAAAACACAAAAATTTGATATCTTGCCGTAAGTGAATAAAATATGTCATGAATTGCAATACAACCCTTATGTTCCTTCATTCCATTTCATGAACTCGAATCCATTCCATTCCATTATCCACTTCATACATATCATAATCCATCATCCATTTTCATTCATACCACATAACATTTCACCCATACTTCCAAAAACATTCCATTTTCATGATTAAAGTGTTTTACAAGAACATTCTCAGAAATTTCTGGTGGATATTCTGCACCGACGTCCCCCTTCCGCAGCCCGATAGTCTTTCCGTTGTGCCTACAAATCCCGAAGGCATCAATCCAGCGTACATCGAATTACAACAAAGTGACCTTAAAGGTATTCATGAATCAAAAGCATCAAGAAAATTATGAAGATTCCTCCAAAGATGAGCAGAGAAGATAAAGGTTACAAAAATCAAATAAAGGGCAGAGGTAACAAGTTTTAAATTACAATGGCATTTCATGTAATTCTAACATAGTTTAGTTATGGATTATTCGAAAAGATTATTTTAATTGTTTTTATTGATCAAACACCAACAAACCCTCTACAGACTTTAGATTAGTGTAATCTTCCATTTCAAATTTCATATCCGATAACATTTAAGCGGTGAAATGGCCAAAGCATTTGAATTTTCCACGTCTCTTAACCAAGTCATTAATGATTAGACACTTCTCGCCGTCGTAAAATCCTCCACCGTCTCCTCAATCATTAATACAATCCCGCCACCTCACTTCACTACTCCATTCCGTGACCACTACCATGAATTATTCCGTAGCTCGTATTCCATTCCGAAGACAGAGATATTATTATCACTCAGAGCAACAGCTAAAGGATATCGCCTTGAATAGCATTGAGCATTGTAAACGCGTAGCAGAAAGGTATGGGTAAATTGAAGTATAATGCTATGAGGACTCGAAGCCACTTGATTCGTGGGCAGATAGAATATCACCGTGGACGAGTTTGAAGCATTTTCACTATCAACACAGAATTGTAGTAGAGGTGTTGTAGTGTTGAGTTTGAAGTCTCGTTGTTACCAAAGATAGAGGTGTTGCAGTTGATCGAGTTTTAAAGGCATATCATTTGTTACTGTGAGACAAGAGAGGTTAAAAAGATTGGAAGCTTGAAGCATACCATTTGCTACTAGAGACAGAGGTGTTGCGTTGTTAAAACCGAAACCATTTGCTACTGTGCCGCAGGTACTGGCACAAAAGAAAATCACATCTCCTACCGTTCATCGTAGACATATCACTCGTAATTTGAAACCGTTTCATATCAAACAGGCACATCGCCCGCAGGTTTTGAAGCTATTACCACTATAAATCGAGGTATGTCATTCCAAAATTAAAGCCATTTTCATTTAGAGCTTGAAGCCATTTTAATCCGAAAGTGAAAGTCATTGTTTTGTGGGTAGAAGAGTGTTAATTGACATTGAAAAAAAAATCATGGGTTTCATCGTAAGGATCGAGCCCTCCGTGGGTTCAAAATATTTAGAAGGTTACCCACAATGCAAGGAAATGTTACAACAAATAGGATGGCTTCAATTTTGAAAATTTAATGGCTTCCATAAGGAAGTCACTAAAACATTTGGCGTATCATTTGAAGGAACCAAAGTTGAAGTAGGGGATGTCAAGTTTGTCATCAAGTTTTTATTGCAGTAGGCCACAGGATTACTCGAACCGGAGAGAGATGGTTTAAAAATAGGGAATTCCACAATGACTCCCCGGAAAAAAATTTAAAATCACCAACATGGATGTTAGTGTATTCAAGAAAGGAATTCCCAAATTTCCGCATTGAAAAACAAATGGAGAAACATACTACTTTTACAAAAATTGTTACATGTGAGGGTAGATATGGGACATTTTATGTCTACCACATTAGACTAATGATGCATTTTTCTGGGAGAAGATTTAAACCTACCATATTTCTTGCTTCAAAGTCTGAAGAAGATGGCTTCTCGTGTTCGTGAGAAGAATTCAATTTCAGAGACAACTCCGTATCATCATGGTTTGGTCAAAATTCTTTGATTACATCATCTAGGTAAAACAAATGATACATGGGATGATTTTTAAATAAGAAATCATTTTGAAGAAGAAAAAGAACCATCACCTAAACCAGCGCCCACAAAGAGAAGTAGAAATGGAGGGCTTCAAAAGTTGAAATTGACAAACTCACCCCAAGAGAGCAAACCTGAGGAAATCATTTTGGAGAAGTTGACTCGAATCAAGAGGCAACTTAAGGAAGAAAGTATAATCAAGGAATCTACCACAGAGAAAGGAGAGGGATCCTCTCACCTCAGGGGAGAAGTCACAAACATTAAAGTGGGAAAACTGAAGAAAACACCAATCACCAATCAAACAAACAGGGGTAATCAATATAGAAGATGAAGAAACACCCATTGAAGAGGATGATGAAGAGGATTTTATGAAGGAACCCCCGAAATTGATCCTCGCTCACCAGAAATTTATGACTATGTGGAAACTTTAGAGAGGACAAACTCTTCGTAAAAGCAGAGAGAACCCTCAGCTCTCCAATCGGGTTCGAAATTGATATATTAAGAAGGGATAGGTATGAGTTGAATTATTGAATAGACATAAAAAATGAGAATGAAATTCTCAAAGATCAAATCAAGCTCAAACCGATATGAACTCAACCTTATCCCCGCATATAGACAAAGTGGAGAGGACCAATGAGAAGTTGAAGACAAAGAACAAAAGTTAAATCGTGGCACTCACCAACCTCGTGGTTCAAACTTGTGATCAGAAAACCCGCGAAGGCCTCTACGGACAAAGGAGAAGAAGGGTGATTGGGAGTGTCTCGCAGGTTTGCGAATTCATAGGTGATACTTGCATGAGGACATGCAAAGAGACAAAGAAGTGGGGGTATGTTGAGCCTCAAATTTGTGCTTTCCTTCACCTCATTTTACCTCATTTTCCCTTGTCCATTTCTATCTTAAACCCAATTGATCAATAAATATAGTTAAAATTACTTCTAGAATGATTTACATGACCGACTTGTTGAATTTTGTGATTTTTGCCATTGTTAAGCATTTTGACCTAACTAGTCAGAATGCATATTCCGTAGCTAACCACGATTCTGTACCGCTCATGTTTGAGTATGTTCCGTGGCCTCTTGAGAAAACTACATATGGGCATGATCCACGTCGTGTCTACATGGTTCGTTGCTCATCATGGAGGAAGAAATGGATTCTGGGTACGTTATGCACGTGGGAACACATTTATGAAGGGAGATCTACTAGACTCAATTAGCCCGTATGTCTTTTCTTCTTCACGCAGCCCACCTCAAAGACTCCTAATATGATTCGGATAAGGAAATACATTATTCCTAAATTGTTGTAATTATTGTTACTTGCATTTGCTTTATAAACTCTTGAAGTAGACCGAGGGCTTAGTTAGAGATTTTATGTTAGATTTGCTGCTAGATTTTGTTCAAACTCTGTGATACATTCCTGAAAACGCAGAGTGTCATGTTCAAACTTTTGCATCGTTAATGGAGCAGACAAAGTTATTTTGAAGGCGTGATTTAATTTGGAGTTGAATGCCTTCAAGTGGTAGAGGGCCCCTGCCTCTTGCACGGATTTATTTTGCGTTAATTAGATAAGTTTTTCTAGCTGCCTTTACACTTTGCATTTGAATTAATAGTTGTTTTTGTTAGCTACTGTAGACGTTCTCATTCTAATTCTTCCACCAGAATATACTCTTCCAAAAGACCATAATGATGAATGTTGAATGACTATGGTATTGTAGGATTAGGAGTTGAATGTATAGTTGTTTTAACCAGCTACTGTAGTTATATTCATTCCAGCTCTTCCACAAGAAGACATTCTTCCAACAAATTATAATGATGAATGATGAAAAGCTATAGTACTGTAGGAATTAGTTGTAGTTTTTGCTATTCATTATCACAGTTACACTTGTTCTAATCACTCTTCCACAAGAATAAATTCTTCCAAGACATCCTTAAGAAGTTCAAGACATGACCGTGATAATGAATGATTTAGTTGTGTGTTTGTACTAAGTATCATCTCTGATCTTGCTCTTAAATGCTTGCCCAAGACATCATAAGAACGAGTAGGGTATGGATGTGATAACTTAGTTTTTCATTTGCTTTCAGTTCATTTGCTTTCAATTGCATACAATTATACAATCAGAATTGTTCTACCCCTTCCAAAAGAAGGAACTCTTCCAAAATATCACTAATGATGAACAAACAGATTGTGTAACTTCATAGAATAATGCATGTTAGTATAGTTAGAATGCTCCGAAGTTTCATTGCATTTAATTCATGTTCAATTACTTTGTTTCAAAGTTTGATGATGACTTATAGTTCAGCATTGTTCTAGTTTAGTAGCATCTTAGGTTCATTCTTAGATTAACTCATTGCACTTGCATCTCATATTCAAATTGTCATCCATTGCACAATAGATTACTCTAGTTGTTAGGATTAACAAGACAGCCTTCATTATTCACAAGCATCTTCTTGTTCTAAAAACTACAACTGATCCATAGCCATAGGAACAGAAGACAACATCACTATAAGGTCTGAAACCTCTCTGTAATTTCCTCATCATTTTATAAACAGAGCTCTTCCTCAAAAGAACTATTTTGAACAAGAAACCAATAACTTCTTGAGTATAAGTTCTGTGACATTCAATTAAATTGCAGAATAGAACTAGGAATTAATCATAGAATAAAAGAGCTTAGGACAGAGTATTGCATCATTAGTGTTTAACTGTTTAATTAGAGGATTTGCATATTTAGTGATCATTTCTCAAGTTTAGTTTGTGTCATTTGCCTAAAAAGTCATTATCAAGCTTTTGCTTTTATTTTAGTCATAGTTCAGATTCTGCTTCATTGTTTCCAATTGCATTTACCATTCCATACATTAGGCTTAACTCTGTTTTTGACCACCAACCCTTTCCATTAGTTTTCTAGACATTTCCATTGTAAACATAAAAAAAAAACACCAAAAGACCAAAAACATCATAAATCATCACAAAAGACCAAAAACATCACAAAACACCACATACAACGCATTAGGAAACAAGCACCTAGGTACATATGGTACACTTCACTTCAGCAGTTTACAAATCCTGGTTGACAATTAAATGAGCTCAGTTTAGGAGACTAGATTGAGACCCAACACCAACAATTGCATAGTTACAGCGAGATAATTTCCTCATCCAATTCCACCCCGAAGACATAAGTCACCCCTTGTAACTCATAAACAAGAATCTAGACTCAATAACTGAATTAATCCTAAACTGACTCTTCGTATTCCTATCTCCACTAACTTATCATGTTCTCAAAATGACTTGAGGATAATTACAATTTCCTACCAAAACATTCAAAATATTAATATTTACAAGAATATTTAAGAACATGGGACCCCCTATGTCTACTTTATGTACAAGTAACTTTTGAGCCTAATGCCCCTGCGTCAGACTCCCAAGCTTTAAATTTTTCATGGTCTCTTGATCATGTGCTCTTCGTCTCTGCCTCCAGGATCCCATACTTGGTTTTTCTGTTGTCCATCAGCTGCATCATTCTTCAACTGACCTTCTCCAAGCTTCCAGACTTTGTTCTATAATCTGCCCCCATCTATGCTTTCACAATCTGCCATTGTCTTTCTCCTGTTGAAACCCTCCTGCTTTCCTGCTGCTGTCTGCTGCTCCTAAGTCACTCTCATCATTAGTCTTCTGATGTACTCAATATCCATGTCCAGATTATCCTCTGACCGGAAACTATCTTGCCCTCTGCTGCTGCTTCCAATCTCACATGCTATCAATATGTTTACTACTTCTGCGAGTGTCATCCTCCATGTTGCATCTGCTGCCACCATGGGTGTTGTTGCTGCCAATGTTGCCTCTACGCAACCAACCTGAATATCCCTTAGGATATTTCCCTCTGCAGCACCTTTCTTTTGTTCATCATCTGCAAATTCACTCTCAGAAAACAATTCACCATTTAATTTCCTACCAGCAGTGACATACTCATCCAGTATACTAGTAAACAGAAATTTATTCTGCAAGCTAGTATCTATTCCACTCTTCTTCACAGCTTCAGGCATCCTTGCTCCAGGGTCTGCAATCCCTTTCTCTTCTTCAAATGCTCTCAGCAAACATTTCAGCCATTTCTCCTGTGTTTTTTTTATATCTTCAACATGCTGGAAGTTAGCTTCAACATCTTTTCCTTCCTCTTGGGCAATCTTCAGCAATTGCCTCTCATCCTCCTGATGGATTCTGGAGATCCAATCAAGTTCTCTAGCCACTGTATCTTCATCCTCTATCAGCATGGAATGCTGATTCTTCCTCACTTCAGCAGCTTCCAAAACTTTTTCTTCAGGCTGGCTTTGGCCTACCCAATTAGCCAACTCTTTTCTGTCAATGACATTGATAATTCCCTGTATATGAGACATGGTTGTCTCATCCTCCTTCAGTAATAGTTTTTCTTCTCTCAAGACAATTTCAAAGGATGAATTGTCTTCTGCATCACCTGTACACATAAACAAATTGTCAGTGTTAAAACCATGAGACCCAATGGTCTCAATTGATGGCCTGGTCACCAATCCTTCTCCTGGCATTTCTAAGTCTGGTTCAAGGCTCAGAAATTCTTCATCATCTTTCTCTGCACATGGATCATCAGCAGTAAAGTTACGATGCTTCAATGCCTTCTTTTCTTCTGACAACACATCAGTATGTTGTGCAGAACTCCTTTCCAAACCTTCCGTCAGCACTTCAGCATGTTGATCTGCATCCTTCATGTGATTTTCCACTGGTCTCACTTTTCTTCCATCATCTGCTCCATGAATCCCATCCATGGAGATCTTCCTGCCTTGCTTTCCCAGCAACTCATCTAGTGCATAGGTCCTCTGCTTTTCCAATTCTCTTCTCTGAGAATCCAGCCTCCTATATAACTCAACAACTTCAATAGGATTAGATTTCAAGAACCTTACACAACCTTTTATGCCTCTGCTTATTCTTGACCAATCCTCTGTTGGCCCTTCTCTCTCAGCTTCAACATTCTGATGGATATCTTCATTTGACCCTTCTGTCTTCATCTCTCCCTGAGATCTCACTATCTCAGCATTTATCTGAACAGATTTTAGATTCAATGTCTTCTTCTCACCAACAAACTCTGAAGCTTGTTCATCTTCCAGTGGTGTACCTGCAAACACACACAAATTTTTAGTTTTCAAATCACAAGACTCTTCAGTCTTGGCTGCTCCCTCAAGCACTTCTTCTTGAACAGGTCTGCGCATGGAATCTTCAATTTACATCTTTTCCTCAAGAACTCTGGGTGCTTCTTCCTCTGTGGAGTATTTCATCACATCACATTTGTCAGACTCAAGAACACAAGCCCTCACATCATCTGAAATTTTCCAATAACGCAGGAATTCCTCAATGATTTCCTCCTCAGCAAGATAAGATTATTGCTGCCTCAAGTCTTCACTATGTCTCACCAGATCTCCTGTAGGTCTCCACTCTTCATCTGTGCTCTGTTCTGCTTCACAAGCAGAAATTTCTTCTTTCAACTCAGTTGCTCTGAGTTCTTCTCTCAACAGAGCAATCTTCTTTTGCCCCAACCTCATCTGTAATGGTTGCCATTTCACATTCTTCCTCATGAGCCAACCAACTCTCTAGATTTCTTCTATCCTTAGTTTCAATCTATTGAACTCTTCCCTGATCTCAGCAAATTCCTTCCAATATTCTTCATCTGTGAGTCTCTTCCTCATGTCATTTTCTTTGGCATCTTCACTCACTCTTCTGCTGTGGCTTCTCCCATAACCTCTGCAATCTCTGCAGTCTCTACTATGGCTCTCAGTAGCCATTTTATTCTCTAGGAGTTCTTCACTCACGAGCTGCACTAAGCCTCTACAACAGCAAGCTCTCTTGCTACAACTTACCTCACCAAGCTTCTCTCCTGAGCTCCGACTTTTGGAAAATACTGGTCTCCTTCTCTACAGGAACCTTCTAGGCTTCACTCTGCAACTTCTCTCAAGAACACCTCTGCTCTCTGCTCATCCAACCTCTATTGGGAATCTTCCAGGTTCTTCCACACTCTTTCTGCACTCAGAATCCCTTACTGGATTCTTCTATCACTGCTCTCAAAGTTGTGATCTACTTCTGCTGAGATGTCTTCAATTGTCTGCACTCTGAATTCTGCAAACAATCCTTCAACCAGAGTTAAACACTGCTCATCTTCTCTTGAGAACACTACAAATTTCCTCCTTATACAGCCTCTGCTGAATACCAAGCTCACTACCTTCACTATCAAACTATGTCTTCAATTTTCAAAAACCATAATTCTGCAACTATAATTTCAAATCAGATTAAAGTTAATTACCTGCAAGATCATGATCATGTCCTCCACTCACTCCACAATCTTGTTCACTTCAAATATGTATGCTACATGTCAGGCTTCCAAACCTGCAGTCTTCTGTTAAACATACTTCAACTTTTCTTTTCTGTTCAGTACATGTGCATTTCCAAAACAAACTTTTCAACGAGCTAAATAAATTCTAGCTCTGATACCACTTGACAGTGGGGCCCACCCTTAGCCCCGGTTTTCCTTTGGTCCCAACCTCAATCTGTGTGTAAGTGCATCCAATTTTTCATGCCCAATCAACTTCACATCTGGCAATATCACACTTCTCTTATTCTACGCTGGCAAATTCAAACAAATAAGTCTGGGCTATTTTAATATCTCAATTCAGAGAATTGAGATATTAATTCAACATTCCTCTATAGCTATAGCCCAACAATCCATTATGTATACATATGCGCCAACTACGCATATACAACCATTATACGCGACATAATACCTTGGGCTATTAGAACCATATTAATTGACCCTCGGCATGTACATATATTAAACTCCGTTCACATATTTCATACGATGTCACCCTACTCGCATATAATGTTATATCAATATATGGTCTCGGCCTCCATTCAAACATCACGATATGGTTAACACCACATATATTTCATATGGCGCTAACTTTACAACTGTATTTATCTTTGCCAATGTAACGATTTTCACATACCTTATTAACTCGTAAACCTTAATTTATCTTTGATTTGGGCCCACACATACAACGCATTGCCAACGTGGGGTCAACACAGCCGAATCGTACCTTCGATAAATCCATGTGCCATCCAACGGTTGTTATTGCATCGCCCCACTCCTTACGATCCGACGGATATCGCTCGGGCAACTTGCACGAACAATAACGCGCGATGGCGTGCAGTGGAAGACGGTTTCCCAAATTCATTCAGGGACACGCATCGATCTTTCTATGGAATCACTCGCGAATGGAGAAAACCGCTTTCCCGACGGAAGGTGGTGCGATGAAACCCACTGGTTCACTCCAACCCGCTGTTACTGTTCATCTCGGTCACGGTTCCGCTCTTTCCACGCTCCAAGTTCCACTCTACTCCGTTGCGCTCAGGTTCCACTCCTTTTGCTTGGGTTCCGCCAGGGTTAACACGGATTCTATTATTCACTCGACGGTTGATTCTTGGGACAACACTCTCCGCTCACAACAAAACGGGCCTATTCTTGTAACGGGGGTTTCACTTATGCATAACTCTCGACCATAACGTTCTCATGCTGCTGCTCAATGACACACAGTCTACTGTCACGGCACTTAACCCGGGGTTCTATCACGCAGTTAACACCGAGACTCACAACCAATCAATACCTCGACGTGGCTCTTCACATGGATTATACAACTGCTCCTTGGGATGAATCCATATATTTCTAGTGGTCTTAACACAGGGATTTACCACACATTCTCATCACTGATCACGTAGACAGACTCTTAAATAAATCACAGAGTCTTTATTACACCCAGCTCACGGAGATACAGGCATTCTTCACACAGAATTAAACCAACAATTGCACAGTTACACTGAGATAATTTCCTCATACAATTCGACCAAGAAGACATAAAGTCACACATGTAACTCATAAACAATTCTTCATAAATAGGTATATATATATACATACATATACAGGTGATAAATCTCAGCTAATTCTTACAATTCATGACAGGCTAGATATTCAATTCGATGGCCATTATCCTCATATTCTGTCACTGAAGAGGTTCTCTACCTCTCCAACACTCTCTCTCTCTCTCTCTGTCCTCTCCTATTTAGACTCTCCAGGGTTACATTTATACCACAAGGATGACCTGAATCGGTTCAGGTCTCCAGACAGTTCAGCAACTCTTAGTATTCCAATTCCTGAATCTAGACTCAATAACTGAATTAATCCTAAACTAACTCTTTGTATTCCTATCTCCACCAACTTCTCATGTTCTCAAAATGACTTGAGGATAATTACAATTTCCTACCAAAACATTCAAAATATTAATATTTACAAGAATATTTAAGAACATGGGACCCCCTATGTCTACTTTATGTACAAGTAACTTTTGAGCCTAATGCCCTTGCATCAATTGCGCTGGCCAAATGCTTGAAAATTTTAAATTCAGGATGTTTGGGAATGTGTGGCCATGAGCAAAAAGTCAAGCCAAATTCTCTTTAGAGTGCTTGACATCTACAAGGTGTTGTGGTACTTAACGCCTGACATAAAAACCATTTATTACCGGGAATATTGTGGGAACGTGAGGATGTGTGCATCTACAAACTCAGTTTGGCTTGGGGAGTGAGCATTGGAAATAATGACCGCATTAAAAAATGAAATCTAGGCAGAGAATTCAAAAACCCCGGTCTTGGGATTCAAGATTCATCTATTTAACTTCCAAATTCCTGACTCCTCCTTTCGACATTCCTTTTCACCTCTTGGTGCAATTGCTAGCTATATATTCCCTCCTTTTTACAATCTTATTGTTCCATAGTTTATTATATCACTAAACCATGAGTTTTTACAATTTTCATTAAAAGATGCACCTCGGTAATAAATTTTATAATAGTGATGGAAAACCTGCTCTGCTTTTGTGGTAAACCGAAAATCCCAAATTAATAACTGTATGCAATTTAAACAGGGAACAATATGCAATTTCATGGATTTGAAAGGGTGTATGAAGAGCAGGGACACTTAGAAAATTGTTTTGTTCCCCCCCCCCCCCCCCCGTAAACTGAACATGTTTTGTTTCCTCCCATAAACTGAACATGCCGAACTTCAAATTGGAGTATTAATTCATCAACCGAATCGAACCCTCGTATTAATGTTTTCAAAATTTCCATTTAATAACAATGTTTTGTTTGGCACATTTTTTCGGTAGATTCTGTGAATAATTCTTTATGGAGATGATAGTCGGTGTAGAAATTATATACAAGATGCATGTATATATCCATATTCTCCTGATCTAACAATATTTTATCTTCTTGCTAAATACAGAATCCTTCCACTGTTAATCTTTTGCAGAAATTAAAATCAATTGCAAACACATGAAGAAAATAAAAACAATCGCACATAACACAGTTGTTTAATGAGAAAGCCTGAAGCTAAAAACCCCAACTATCATATATTATGTATTATGGAGATCATGTAACAATCTCATACAAATATTAGTACATCAAGCTCTCACTACAATCAATCGTCACACACTAATCAGAAGAAATCTGCAAATCCATGCACCGATTTCTTGCCACCTGATAGCCTGCCTCCACTGAGCAATCCCTGCTGAAGAATAGTTCTGACTGAATTCGAATTACCCTTGCCTTGACTTCGCAATCCTCATTAGCAATTCCAATTTTTGTGTGGTGCAATCAATGTATCACTATAGTCACAACAGACAGTCCATCTTTCCCTTTCACCTATCTCTCCACTGGGTCTCCACTGGAACTGACATGCACTGTAGTTAACTGTTGTATTGTTCAGTTGATTAATAAGTTATTATTTTTTAATTAATTAACTAAATAATTCACTCCACTCTCACTAGTGTATCATTCAATTAGACTAGATACAACTAGCTCAACTGCGTTTAACTCCAATAACTAAGTTAAACTGAATAACAACTCCATGAACTACTCTTCCAACTCTGTCATAACTTTTCCACTTCAGTTCTAACTAAGTCCTCCATGCATGAACCACCAGTAAACCCTAGGAATTTCATAATTCCTTCAGCCCACTGATTTGACAAATCTATGCACTGAAATTAAGTGCTCCAAGAGAATAATTTGTTTTTTATTGTAAGATTATTATTAAGAGCTAATAATAATTGACACTTCTATTTTTAGATCGATGATCTATAAATAGACTTCGCCCAATATTCTAAAAATAGAATTTCATCTATTTTTCCAACTTGACCAACCATCCACAAATAGCATCCTGCAACTTCTAAAATATGATCACCATGTCTAAAAATAGACTTGCACCTAAAAATAGCCTGCGGGTCCACTTAGTGAAGGCAACTCATTTTCACTAAGCTCATCATCTTGTTGAATCTCAACACTCCCTCTTAACAAGATAGGTATTATCTTTCACCCCGATCCTGCCTCTGTGGTATTCGAATTTTCTCCTGGTGACCGCCTTCGTCAGATTATCTGCATCCTGATCTTCCGTAGGAATGTACTGAAGCAACATGATCTTCCGCTGCACACAATCTCTGATATGATGATACCAGATATCAATATTTTTAGATCTATCATGAAATATAGGATTAATTTAGAGTTTAATTTAACTCTCATTATCACAATGTATCACCATAGGATCTAAATGTGAACTGAACAAACCAACCAGGATCTTCCTCATCCAGATAGCCTCACATGCAGCTTGACTTGCTGCCATGTATTCTGCTTTCGCTGAACTAAGTGCCACGGATCTTTGTTTCCTGTTGTACCAATAAAATATTGTAGATCTGATACTGAAAACCCCTCCTGGTGTGCTCTTTCTGTCTATTGGGATGCCTGCCCAATCTGCATCCGCGAAGCCATGCAACTTCACCTCATCCATCTATCTGTACCATAAGCCATACTCATATGCGCCCTTGAGATACCTCAGTACATGCTTGCCTGCCTTCCAAAAGATCTTAGTAGGCTTAACCATCTCTTGTGAAAGCTACTTCACTGCATAGCATATGTCCGGTCTTGTATTAACTAAATACATGAGAAAACCCAGCAACTATCGATAAACAGTGGCATCCACTACCTCTGTCGATGTAGCATCCTCTTTCCTCCAATTTCCTGGACGAGGAGTATCAATAGGCTTGCAGCCTTGCATGTGAAACTTCTCAAGTATCTCCCGAGCATACTTGCCTTGAGACACAAACATTTCACCTTCCCGCTGCCATATTTCCAATCCAAGGAAATAATGAAGGAGGCCCAAATCCTTCATCTCAAAATCCTTTGCAAGATCTGCCTTGCATGAATGTATCAACTGCTCATCACCCGTTAGTATTAAATCATAAACATAAAGAACAATGATTAAAATCTTACCCTCCACCAAAATTTGATACAGGTTTGCATCCACCTCATTCTTGGTGAAGCCAAGTCTAGTGAAATAATTGTTGATCCATGTGTACCAAGCACGTGGTGCTTGCTTTAGCCCATACAGCGCTCTTTTGAGCCTGCACACATGTGACTCGCTGCTGAAGATCTCAAATCCTTCAGGCTACTCAATGTACACCTCTTCCTCAATGATCCCATTAAGGAACGCAGTCTTCACATCCATCTAATGAATGTGCCAACCCATATGCATTGAGAGAGCAAGGATGGTCCTTATGGAAGAATACCATACGACAGGTGCAAAGGTTTCTTCATAATCAATCCCCTTGATCTGTGAGAAGCCCCGGGAAACAAATATTGCCTTATACTTCTCGACGCTCCCATCAGTAGCTTGCTTTACCTTGTAGATCCATCTTGATCCTACAATTGATTCACCCACCGGCCTTGGAACAATCTCCCAAGCACTGTATCTGACAATGGAGTCATACTCCTCCACCATGGCATCTACCCATGTGGGCTCCTGCACTGCTTCTTCAAAATAAGATGGCTCTGTCATGATACACTTTCTCATAAGAGCCATGTATCCAGTAAATCGGTCAGGTGACTCTCTCTGTCTACGTTGTGATGTAGGGACTCCTACATTTTGTGCCGCATCAAGCTTCAGTCTCTCAGCTTTTGTGGTATGCTTTCTGCCTTGTCTAATGTTTGGTTCTGCATGAGTGGACTCCTCCACTCCATGAATCTCCTCATGTGGTTGATCCACATCTAGAGGCTCATCTTTGGGAATAAGAATTTCCTCCTCTGCATGCAAGTGTAGCTCCCTCTCAAGCAACAACTTCATGGCTTTCACCTCATTGAATTTTATATTCCGTCGCACCACAGTCATCCGACTATTTGGAAAATACACACGATAATTATGGGGTGTTTCTGTGTACCCCACAAATATCCCAACTTCTGCAATCAACTCCAACTTCTTCCTAGCGTCCTTTGTCACATGAATGTAAACAAATGAGCCAAAAATATTCAAATGAGAAATATCAGGCTTCTTACTAGTAAAATCTCCTTCAGGTGTACTCATGCCAAGTACTCTATGAAGACAACGGTTTTTCACATAAACCGCAGTGTTGCATGCTCTTGCCCACAAGTGCATCGGTAGGCCTTGGTCATGCAGCATCGCTCGTGCAGCACCCATGACCGTTCTGTTCTTCCTCTCAGCGACCCCATTCTGCTGTGGGTTATGAGGCACTATGAGTTCTCTTTGAATTCCTTCTCTGCTACAGAATTCTTTCAATTTTCCCGAGATATATTCACCACCGTTATCGCTCCGCAGAGCCTTCACTTGCTTCCCTGAGTCCTTCTCCACCAATGCTTTAAACTCACAGAACTTTGAGAATGTTTTGCTCTTCTTTTGCATGAAGAAGATCCAGCATCTACAAGAATAGTCATCAAAAAATATAACATAATACCTGTGTTTTGTTGTTGAAGCAATCAAGAAAGGTCCACACACGTCTGTGTGAATTCTCTCTAGGATCACCGAAGCACAGTTCTCCTTCTCATGAAAGGTGGTCTTCACAAACCTACCCATAGTACATCCCTTGCACTGATATGACTATGCAAGAGTACCCTTGGGAATTCCAATAGAAATCTACTGCAAAATCTTCAAAGTGCCATGGTGAAGATGACCCAATCTCCTGTGCCATAATTTGCCCTCATCCCGGCTCATCACTTCTTCTGCTTTGCCCATCATTGCAGCGCAACCATCTAACTCTAACTTGTAGAGATTCTTAACTTGAATCCCTATCCTCATGGTTTGACCCATTTTTTTATGTCGCAAGAAATATTTTCCATTGCTAAAAACAACGTCATAACCTTTGTCTTCCAACATTACGACCGAGACCAAGTTATTCTTCAAACCTAGAACATGCATAAAATCTTTCAACAGAAATGGATTACCTGAATCCCTCTCAAAGGTAATGGTCCCAATTTTGGTTTCACTGTATCGACCATCGTCGCCCATCTCTATATTCATTTGAAGGTGCTTCTCCTCCAAGTCGCTAAATAACTCCTTGTATCCCGTATATGGAAAGATGCACCACCATCAAGATACCACACCAATCCCATATAGCTTGAAACCAAGCGTGTGATCAAAGAGAAATCAAGTTCAAATTGCAAGGATAAGTCCTCTCCAGCTGCAACTCCAGTAGCCTTCTTTTTCTTCTTCTTATGTGGGCAGTTAGTGGCGAAATGCCCATGTTTGTGATAGTGAAAACACTTCACCTTGGACAAATCTTGCTTCTTGCCTTTAGCTTCTGATTTTGAAGGAAATTTCTTCTCCTAACCTTTCCTTGCTTTTGCAACCAAAGTGAAATTCTCTTCATCTTTATTCTTCGATGAAGAGCCATCCCTGGTACTTCTCCTTATCTCCTCCTGCACAAGATCCGACCAAAGTCGCCCCCATCCCGGCAGTTTCTTCCGTCCATTGACAAAGTCTTCATAGCTATGCAAACTCTTCGGAATCCCAAGGAGAGCCAAGCTCACCAAGTCTTCATCAACAGTAATCCCCACACTTCCCAGTTCATCCCTAAAGTGGACAAACTTCGTGAGATATTTTGGAATATTGTCGCCCTTCTCCATTTTTAATTTTCTGAGCTTATCTTTCAGTGCCAACTTCCTCTAGTCGTTGTTTCTTTGGAACAAATCTGTCAAAGCCTTCCACATTGAAAATGGAGTGGCTTTCCCGTGAAGGCTAGACAAAATATGGTCCTTCACACCTTCCAACAGAATTATTCTTGTCTTTGATATCTTCTTTTTCCATGCGTAAAGTAAAGCAGCATCGCTAGATCTCGGCTTAGGAACATCGCTATCAATGAACTCCTTCAGTCCATTATCCTCCAGCACCACCTCCATCCTATCCTTCCAGGCTATGTAATTCGAGTTTCCATCAAGGGCATACTCCAATCGCAACCCATTGAAAGAAATTTCAATGTATACTCAACTGTCGCACCAAGAATTTTCTGAAGCAAATTCGAATTGTCCACCAGCACAAACTCAGCAATTCTTCACAATTGCAATCTTCAAGAATTAACAATGCTCTTATACCATGTAGAAATTATATACAAGATGCATGTATATATCCATATTCTCCTGATATAAAAATATTTTATCTTCTTGCTAAATACAGAATCCTTCCACTGTTAATCTTTTTCAGAAATTAAAATCAATTGCAAACACATGAAGCAAATAAAAACAATCACACATAACACAGTTTTTTAATGGGAAATCCTGAAGCTAAAAACCCCAACTATCATATATTATGTATCATGGAGATCATGTAACAATCTCATACAAATCTTATTACATCAAGCTCTCAGTACAATCAATTTTCACACACTAATCACAAGAAATCTGCAAAACCATGCATCGATTTCTTGCCACCTGATAGCCTGCCTCCATTGAGCAATACCTGCTTAAGAATAGCTCTGAATGAATTCAAATTACCCTTTCCTTGACTGCGCAATCCTCATTGGAAAATCCAATGTGTGTGTGGTGCAATCAATGCATCACTATAGTCACAACAGACAGTCCATATTGCCCTTTCACCTATCTCTCCACTGGGTCTCCACTGGAACTGACATGCACTGTAGTTAACTGTTGTATTGTTCATTTGATTAATGAGTTATTATTTGTGAATTAATTAACTAATTAATTCACTCCACTCTCACTAGTGTATCATTCAGTTATACTAGATACAACTAGCTCAACTGAGTTTAACTCCAATAATTGAGTTAAACTGAATAACAACTCCATGAACTACTCTTCCAACTCTATCATAACTTTGCCACTTCAGTTCTAAATCAGTCCTCCATGCATGAACCACCAGTAAACCCTAAGAACTGTGTAATTCCTTCAGCCCACTGATTTGACAAATCTGTGCACTGAAATTAAGTGCTCCAAGAGAATAAGTTGTTGTTTATTGATAGATTATTATTAAGAGCTAATAATAATTGACACTTCTATTTTTAGATCAACGATCTATAAATAGACTTCGCCCAATATTCTAAAGATAGAATTTCATCTATTTTTCCAACTTGACCAACCATCCACAAATAGCATCTTGCAACTTCTGAAATATGATCCCCATGTCTAAAAATAGACTTGCACCTAAAAATAGCCTGCGGGCCCAGTTAGTGAAGGTGACTCATTTTCACTAAGCTCATCATCTTGTTGAATCTCAACAGTTGGTTTAGGGTTTTTTCATTTGACCATTTAGGAAGCATCTGCATCCAAATATTTGATCCCAACTCCATTCGTATGGAGGATTTACTGGTTATAGTTTATTTACAAATGGTAGGGAGGGTTTTATTCGCATAGTCATTTCTTGGTTGGGTTATTCATGTACAGGTAGATTGAGTCTTCCCACACTCTCCAACGCTATAAATGATATGTAACATGAATGAGCCCCTCAATGCCATCAATATTACTGATTTTTCCTGCACATTCACCATAGCCAAGGAATCCCATGTTTCCCTTGTACTACTCTATGTTGCCTCGATTAACAACACTAACGATCATCGTAAGTGAAGTTACAAGAAGAGAAACTAGTAGTTGTCTCTTCCTTATACACGAGGGATCTCTGCATGAAATCAAAATATCAGTATGAACACGTAGAAATTATGGAGTGTCTGAGTGATTTATGGGCCCTCCAAAGGATCTACATTTTTCAATTTCTAGTTGGTTCTTCTAATGGTGGGGTTGTTATAAGTGATATTTTTGTAATGGGCTTTCTATGATCTCTTACGAGCCCTCAACATGGTATTGTGTGGAGAAATAGTGGAATCATTATCTCTACCAATTACAGGGTATTGGATATGATTCAGATGTTGAATCATCTTCTGCTACTCTCATGGAAACTGGAGGGATTTCAGCTAGTTTTCTTCCAGCCTAGGGGCCTAAAAATCCTTGTTAAGATTGACGATATAGAGAGCCTTGATCCACTCCTAGAAATGAATGTTAGCAATCTCTTTTTTACAAAGTTCAATTCATTTAGAGTATCCTTACAATGTAAATTTTTTATAACCTCCCTGAAGAGCCGATAAAATTTCTTAAATTGGACCATTTGTCTTGCATGAGTTGTGGGAGCATTGTCCTAAGAAACCAACTTGGCTTGTAAGAAAATCTCATAATAATCATTTAATACACAGCCAACCATTGATACCCTGGGAATGTTTCTTTATGCATATGATATAAATCTAAGCATGAAGTAATTTCAATTGGGATAAAAGGATGCACAATACTAACAAATTGAAATTCTTACAAGGATCCACAGTATTCATAGATTAGATATTTCATTCAATTCCAAAAACATTGAATAAATTTAATACATCTCCTACGTTCATAGTGTTATTTTGTGATCTTTTCCTAACCACCTTTGACTACGCAAGGTCTAACTATTCAAGAGCATTTTCCCTTGAGAATTCATGTGCACTATTCCTCTCAGTGATGAGTCTTTTCTAACACTTTTTGCATGCCACTGTTTCATTAAATTCATTCCTACTGCTTGTTGGAGCATGTGCCTAGGGGGATTCTCAATATATCATTATATCTAAACAATAGTTCAAAGAATCTATATTCACCCACTGCAAATGTATGTTGTTATCATACCTTCATAATTAATTGTTTAAACATGGGAACTATTCTTTCATGCCTACTAAATTCATTGTTTTTAAAAATTAAATTATTGTTTAAAAATATTAAAGGTATCTCAATAGCAACATTCCTTCAAGTTAAATTCAATCAATTTTTATTGTCCTTACAAGGAAAACATTTGAAAATTTTCAATTGTTTTTTCCTACTTGGGTTTATAATTTTTATGTTTCACTATAGGACCATGGGATCTTGGAACATGGTGGAATCATTCAAATGAAAAAACTCGTTATCCTTATCCTTATCCACCTCATGGATGTGGATATGGTTAAATGTCACTTCCTTCTCCTCCTACAATAGGTTCCACTTCGGGTGGAGATTTTTAGAGATGAATAATTAGGTCGCCTGCTAGGATTTCTCAGAAGAATCAACACTTTTGGGAAGCATAGGTAAGAGCTTCTATAGAATGAATTTTAACATTTTTTTTCTTTAAAATTTTTTTTTCTTGTGGATGCAATCTGTTCACTACTACATTTGGCGGACATTTCGACACTTGGTTCCGACGCTTTTGACCAAATGTCGGAAATTTCCCCAAATTTTTTCCATCTCGCCTGAAACCGTCGCTATACCAACGTTTATAGAAAATTGTCGCAATACCGACACTTAGACAAAGTGTCGCAATTGCGACGTTTGGAGGAAGACGTCGCAATTACGACACTATGGCCCAAAGCGTCGCTATTGCAACGGTTGCCTCCAAACGTCGCAAGTACGACACAATGTCTAAGTGTCACAATTGCGACGTTTGGAGGCAGCCATCCCAATAGCGACACTTTTTCCGCCGTCAGTATAATGACACTTATATTCACGCTACATAAAAATATGAAACTTATATGCGTGCTACATAAAAATACGAAACTTATATGCGCGCTACATAAAAATACAAAACTTATATGCGCGCTACATAAAAATGATTTTATTGTTTTGTATCCGTCGCAATAGCTACATTAACATCTGATATCACGCGCACATTCGCCCTCCGCCCTTGCAGAACAGCATTCTCCCTCAACATTCACCCTTGGCTCTTGCAGAACAGCATTTTCCCTCAGCGTTCACCCTCAGCTCTTGCAGAACAGCATTCGCCCTCAGCTCTTGCAAAATGGTAAGTTCTTACTGCAGGCCCTTCCTCCTATAGTAGGGTTGACTCTATTTTGGTTTTTTTGGTCAATTCCATTGGATTGTGTTAGGCTGTAGGGTTCTCTCTAGATGTCAAGAATCAAGATTCAATACCCTTTATTATCTTCATCACCCAATACAAGATTTAAATTTTTCCCAAAGAAACACTTATTAATTTGGCAGCCATTATTTCTCCCTGCTTTAAAAACCCTACATTTAAATGAAAACAAGCATTTCATTTCAACTAAAAAAATCTATTAGTGTTCAAATGTACATGTGTGCTACATTAACGTCTGATATCACGCGCGCATTCGCCCTTCGCTCTTGCAAAACAACATTCGCCCTCAGCATTCGCCCTGAGCTCTTGCAGAACAGCATTCGCCCTCAGCATTCGCCCTGAGCTCTTGCAGAACAAAATTTGCCCTGCATTCACCCTCAGCTCTTGCAGAACAACATTCACCCTGCATTCACCCTTAGCTCTTGCAGAACAGCATTCGCCCTCAGCTCTTGCAAAATGGTAAGTTCTTACTGCAAGCCCTTCCTCCTATAGTAGGGTTGATTATTTGGGTTTTTTTGGTCAATTCCATTGGATTGTGTTAGGCTGTAGGGTTCTCTCTAGATGTCAAGAATCAAGATTCAATACCCTCTATTATCTTCATCACCCAATACAAGATTTAATTTTTTCCCAAAGAAACGCTTATTAATTTGGCAGCCATTATTTCTCCCTGCTTAAAAAACCCTACATTTAAATGAAAACAAGCATTGCATTTCAACTACAAAAATCTATTAGTGTTCAAATGTACATGTGTGCATCACTTGTGTAGGGTATTCTTTTTCCACTTTCACATTATCCAAGAATGTGTGCAGTATAGTTCATATTTTTTGTGATTTAGATTATCTTGAAAAAGGAAAGGTAAATTATTTCCCATGGAAAAATTTATGGTATGACTTTCATATTACGTAGTTTAAATTTGAATTAACAGATTATTCTACATGAAAATATAATTACCTATGTGATGTCCTTCATCACTAATTAAAATTATAGGGTTTCAATTTCCTAGACTCTAGCTCATCTGATGCTAAATTCTAGGTTCTCATTGGTGGATCACTCTTCCATTGATTTCCTTTCCCTCTGGATCTTGTCATACTTTAAAAGTCATCAATGATACATATATTATTTCAGGTATCCAAAAAGGCTTTATAGTAGAACATATTGTGAAGTTTTTTTGACACTTGAGGATTCTTTTTAGAACTGCAATGCGGTCTATGCTATCGAGTTATATACCAAGCAAATTGTCCTTAATAACCACACTATGAGGTAGGTTCAACCAGTTTGAACTTGTTGGGACATAGCATATGAAGTTGTGTGATGAGTCCATATCACAGGTCTATTATGGTGACAAAATTGAAGACACGTAATGATAGTTATTATGTTAACATTACTAGAAACATTTTCAAAATTATCCATGCTATCAAGATGTCAAAATTCCAGGCATTAGGTGTCAATACTCATAGCTAATAGATAATAATAATAATATAAAAAAATCACAACTTTATTCTTGAAATATTATTGTTACACATTGGTAACCTAGTTCATGAGTTACTATCACCCAAAGACTGCAAAACAAACTTAAAATATAAATTAAACCAACATGAGAATCCAACTAAGGGTTTTTCGACAAAATCATGCCATAACCTGGCATTTTGAAACCCAAATTTGAATCCATCATAAGTAATACAATGCAAACTCAGATGGATTTTCAATGCATGTTTGCATGCTACACTTATTCTCTGTCTAGATATCATTTCTTAAATGGAACCATTAGTCAAGCCCACAGTCCTTTTTATGTGAAAAATTTCAGCTCTATTTGAGCTCTTTTTTGCTCCACCACCTCCATAAACATAAGCAAACATATATCATGATCTTGGAATTCCATTACATATGTATGTACCAATGTTCCATAATCATGCCCCATCATCAATTTAAGAAATTTCCATTGAATATCAAATTATGGAGGGGGGGGAACTTTTTGCTGCAACATTTGGCTCAAAATCAGGGACCATCTCCGTATGAGGTGAATGAGAACTATAGATATTTGAAGAAGTAGATTAGTGCCTTTTCCTCTGGCCATGAAGTCATATACAGTCATCCATCACAAAAATTTGTCTTTGTTCATTCTCACCTTGAAAGTTGCAAAAATTCATGCCCTAATTGAAACGACACTAAATTTGAAAGATATAATAAAATGCAAGCTAGAAGTGCCCTATTAATACAAAGGGAAAACCTTCCTACCTACCCTAACTGAGATAAATTTTGATTGAATAGGAAACATGATATTTCCAATGGAGTTGATCCAACAACTTGTTAAATGTATGGGACTAAATCATGCATTTGATTTCCAAGGAAACATGCGCATGAAGAGAAAAAGTGCAGAATTAATGGAAAATCCATACATGCCACTTATGAAAACTACACCGAAAGGTCAAAAAATACTTAAGGCCTTAACTTAATTTGAATCCAAAAAAGACAAAACAGGATTAGTGAAAACATGAGAGTGGTGTGGGTGAACAACATAAATAAAAAGTGAAGATACCTTTCCCCAAGATGCCTTTGTCACCGTTGTTTTTGTAGGCGATGCCCCGTCACTGGATGAGACCAAACATCGTGACTACGCAACTAGGTCAGCAGTGTGGGTCGAAAGGCACGAAACAGGAGCAGAGCATGATGATATTGATGATGTAATTAGGAGCTTTAGAAATAGGAAGAAGAAAAAGAAATTTCGATAATGTAAATTATTGTATTATTATAATACAAATGTTACCATACTTGGAACATTTTTTGCGTTATATAAAAAACTCATTTATCATACTATATTTTTATGTCAAGCATTAATTGCAATGTTTCCTTGCATACTTTTTGTTGAATTGTTTTTTTATTAGTTATTGAATATTTTTTTTATGCTCATGAAAGTAAAAAATGAAATATAGATTGGGTATTGGGGAATTGAGAGTGATGTGAGGGGGGAGGAGGGGCCATAAGAGCTTCCACCTTCACGTGGTTGGCCCTGTTTAGTAGAGAATAATTTATTGGAGCGATTTAATCTTGGAGCAAACCTCCCTCGATCCAGCGTAGCAACAAAAAAGTCACCGTTGACTTAGTTGCTACTCTTTCAGATCGTGGGAGGCTTGTTCCAAGTTCATGCGACTCCAATAAATTGTTCTTGAAACGAAGAGGAGCTTATTCAAGTATGTTTTGACATTTTCAACATATGTTCTAACATTATCATAAGAATGCATCTTAGAGTAAAAAATACTACATCAATTACTTGTATTTATTGTATAGATAATGGTGGATTTTGATTGACTTGGCAGTGCAGGTACAAATCCTCTTGCATCATGAGCAATACAACTTTTCAACCAGGGTCATGTCCAGGATATTTTTCTTGTGCGCTTGACCAATTTCGTAATGTCACATTTTGTAAGTTCCTTTACAGTTCATAATTCAATATTAAGCTTGTTCATGATTATTATCTAGGTTTTTTGTATGTGTTTTTTCATCTATTTGATTGTAAGCAACTCTGCATGTTTCCTGTTGTTCACTAAGATTTCTCCCATTACCACTCCTAGGATGAATCCGACTTTATTATTACATAGGTTACTTTATTGTTACTATGATTTCTCCATTTACGATTTCATAGGTTACATCATGTAAAGTTGTCAATCTCAGGTTGGTGATGAGATTTAGTTCTCCATATTTGGGGATTTTCTGATATTTTCTCCCTCATGTCATTCCTACATCACCTCATTGTTTGAGCATGCCAATTGTCTACCACTTGTACCAATTGGCACATGTCAATCTCTGAGTGGTGCCACATTTCACCTATTTTTAGTGAGAGTTTAGGGTTTCTCTAACATAGCTTCAGAAATCCGATTCAGTGCCTGCTTGAATATTGTCACATAATAATCATGGTTTGGATTGATGAGCATGTTCTAAATGGTTGGTTGATTCATAAGAACCACCCATATAGTCATCTTGAGATATTTCAAAAGTTTTCTCGGGTTTCCTTTTTCACCGTTTCTAGTGGGTGGGATGGTGTGGGGTGATCCATCAATACTGGTGCTCTTGTAGTAGGGAATTTGTTTTTGGGGATATAAAGGAGCATTTTATGTAGATATCCCATTGGATGCATTCATAGATGGGCACGAGAGGTCAAGAATTTAAATTAAAAATATGCAACCTCTAGCATGGCAACCTGAAGGCCGCGAGAGACACCGGTTAAAGATTGTTTTGTGCTGGCCTTAATATAGTCGTGATTTCTTTCTATTATCTTAATGCAAATATATAGTCTAGTCTCATTAAAATGAGGATTGTGGTTGTATTTATCTTTGGTTGTTTCTCTCTTAATGCTCCAGAAGTTTCCAAAAGCTACAATAGTTGTTTAGTTTTCTTGTTACAACTTAAAAGTGGTTTTTAGCAATGGGAGTCATGTTTTTTAAGGTTCATACTAATATGAAGATCTTGTAATTCTATATTCAGCATAAGAGAAGATGGCCTTTGCTTTGGGCAGTATGACAAAAATTGCCACATCTACCTCATTGGGTAACAATGGAAAGGAGAAGAAGTTGGGTGCAATGTTTGATAATTATGGCAGACAATTGTCTTCTCTTTCAGTTTTTTCACCCATTTCCTTTAATCGCTCAAGCAGAAGAGGGACTCTGAGATTACGCGACAGAGAGAAGGTAGTTAATACAAGAGTTATGGAAAAGGAGTTGTACTTCAACAAGGATGGCTTAGTGACAAAAAAATTGCAGGTCAGAGAAAAAATTATGTTTAAAGGAAGGTCACCTGCACGTGAAACTTCACTGCGGTGGATCTTTCCTTGTCCACTTATATTTGATTTTAATGTGTTATTTTAATTTTTCATGGAGGGTTTTTTTGGCATATGGTCTGGCATTCAATTGCACACTTACTGAAAGCATTTTCAATTTGTCTTGCAGGCGGTGTGAACAAACTTGTTGATCTTGTTGGAGTCACCCTTGGGGCGAAGGGAAAAATGTTGTCTTGGAGAGCAAGCACGGTTCTCCGAAAATAGTTAATGATGGTGTGACAGTAGCTAAGGAGGTAATTTGTAGATGTGTGCTCTGGTTTTCTTTTTAACGTTGTATTAGTTCCCCTCTTAAATGTCTTAGATTTGGTAGGCATAATTTGAAAACTCAAAGGTGAAAGGAAACATATTTGTTACCCAGTGGTCTACTTGGCCTATGGACTAGCCACATTAGAGTAATGCATAAAGCTTTTCACAACAATAAAAGGAAAGGGTTATGGCCGAGTCAAATTTTATTGTTATTGACAGTGTAATGAAATGTATCTCAATGCTATGGTTTTGACCTTTTTATTGGTTGAATTAGAGGACCCAGTTGAAAATATTGGGGCCAAGTAGGTTGGTTTTCCTTTTTGCTGATGGTTTGGTGTATCTAATTGAATTATTTGCCTAAGGTATTTTTAGTTGCAAACTCCTTTTCATTTTTCATACAGTATTGGCCTTGTGGAATACATTTGATTGTGTGGTCTTGTTAGATCTACAACATTTGTAGTTGTTTAGTCTTATGTCCGAGGTGCACTTTTATTATGGAAATAGTTGATGCAATATTGTCATTTAATCCTTACTGCAGGGTAGCATGTTGAGAAGTTTCTTGTGAAACATTTGGTATTCAAAATGACACTTGATCCTATACAGCATCATGCACTTGAATTCAAAATTCATATTCAAGGTGTGCCAGACAATTCTTGCAAAATTTCAAATATTTATGTTGTTTTAAACCATTATCTTTTTCATGTATTGGATGTTGAAAATGTGAAAAAGACTTTGGTATGAAACCAACTGGTGAATAATTTCCAACAAAACAACCACTTCCAAGACATGATTTAGAAGTAGAACATATGTACTTATGAAGCATAGAAAGATATCCTTGATGCATTTTCAATGTTTGGCTAGGGTTATTTTTGGAGAAAATAACTCCTTATTCCTAGAATAGTGATCCTCAATACAAGTAAATTCCAGAGAAGAGAGATCATCGTGTGACGCAAAAAAACTGAAATTGGACCCCTAAGGAAAGCTGGTGTGTCTACAATCGCTTTGTCAGCATTTTCCCTTGGTTTACCCTGTTCTTTTCCTCCAGCCTGAGTCTTAATTGACTTCTTCTTTCTTCGGGTTTATTTATCAAATTCGTAGAAATTCATAGAATTTGATAAATAAATACTATCCACAATGGTTGGACTTTAATTTATATTCCTGACTTTATATTATCTGCAAGCCTTATAACCAATGTTTAACTTTCAACACTTTGTATTTATACTCCACGTTTCTTTTTAAATAAATAACTTGTAATGAACTTTCGGCTCTATATTTCACCACCTAGCCTTACAACAATCACGCTCCAAACTTATGCTAATTATCCGCCAATCATTTAATTAAACAATTTCATTATACTCCGGCCCCACCTATATATATCAATAACCAATCAAACACTCATATCGTACCTGTCTATCCTCCGCACACCTTAGTTAACCTCCGGGCAAGTTCAACATGCGACCACCATCCTATGGCCCTTCTCCAAATCAACGACTCTTGGAAATTTTGCTCGGCTTCCAACGTCGGGCTTTAACGTGCAATGGCGTGGGTTAAATGGTGGTTTTATGGGGGTCACTTCGCCACGTGTCGCATTCCCTATGGAATCGCTCGCGAATAGTAAATACCGCCTACTCCGCAAAAGCGGTGCGATATGGGCAACCCGCTTTTTTTATTCCACTCGTGGTTTTGGTACAGGGCTTGAACACGGGTGCAAGTCTGGTTCCGCTATCCTTTTGTTTGTTAACTCATGTCCAATCCTCGAGTCAGGTTCTGAAAGCACAACAAATTTGTCTCTTTATTAAGCGGGATTTTTATATTTGAACAGTGTTCACGACCCCGGTTCTTTACACAGACCTCGCCTTCGGGTGGGGTGAGTTCACAGGGTTATCCAACGATTTACGGGAATTCAAAGATAGAAGAATGGAATTATCAGTACCCAATCGCCTCACAGTTAAACAATTCTTCACAATTAGCAGTTCGAGATAATTCAATGGAAACTAAGCTTGGAAATCATTTAACTAGAAACAATTGTTCACACACAGAGGTTTATTGCAGAAATCCCCTCTCTACTCTCCTCTTCCCTCTCTACTTTTATTCATCCGAGGAATTACAATTTATATACATAACATATTGCTCTTCGGTTCCTCTGAGAGGACCATTCTAGAAATCAAAAGGTCTAATTATAATAATTCAACTAACTGAAACTGTTCGACTCCTACAACTCTAACTAGTCTAAGTAATACAGTCAGCTGAGGTATTGACACCTAGCTGTTACAAATCAAATGTTTTCGAACCCTCCTAGCCACAACATGTGGAAAAAACCTCCTACATTGCTGGCTAGTGCCTAATGCCCCTGCATCATCGTCTGACATAAACCTATTAACAAAAGTGAACGGGGAATGATTATTAATTATGGCATACTAAGTTTCTTTTCTAAAGAGTAACATTGTAGATAACCTTAAAAACATTTGTTAACTATTTTTGTTTGGCCATTTGATTGTCTTTGATATGTAGAACTCATGGTAGCTAGTGTTTCTCCACTCATATTAAATAATTATTTCCAAAAGTTTCTTGTTACTATTACTTTAGGAAAACCATGAAGACTATGAATTTCTTTCACGGACACTTCTGCCACTTGGCTTGTTGTTTATGTACTTTGAGCTCTACAAAAAAAATCTACAAAATTTGTCTATATAAATGACCACAAAATGTAATACTTACCTTTATATTTCAGTAACCCTGTAATAAAGTCTATTGATATATCTTCTAGTATTTGAATATGTATGTGGAATGGTTGAAGTAACCCTCGAGATTTTACTATCTCTCTTTTATTTATTATGCAAACCTGACCTTCTCTTACAAAATTTTGAATATCTTTCTTCATTCCTTCCAAAAATATATTTTTTGATCCTTTGAGATGTTTTAAGGAACCTTGTGTCCTACCATCAGAGAGACATGGGACTCCCTTAATATTTTTTTATTCAAATATGCTTGCGTGCATAAAAATATTCTACATTTGCACCAAAGTATATCTCTTTTTCACTCCCAATGCTCCATAGAGTTCATCCCATCCTTTATAAATTTTAGTTTTTGTTTAGTACTATTGTCATTTTTCCATTATGGCAAGCTTCTTCTAGCCACCAAGGAATAGAAAATGTAATTGGATATAAATTTGAGGCCTCTTCTATTTTAGAAAGAGCATCATGTACTAAATTTTCCTTACCCTTTTTGCAGATTATCTCAAAATTAAAACTTTGCATTTTTCTCCTCATTTTTGTTAATCTTCTAATGAAAATCATAGCTTCAAAAAATACTTTATGCTATCATGGTATATCTTGACTTTAAAGTACCTCCAAATGATATACTATCCCCATTTTTTATTGCATGTAATATTGCTTCCATTTATTTTTCATACGTAGATTTCACCAAATATTTTCTTTGAATTCCTTGCTTTTAAAGCCAATGATATCCCTTATTGTGTTAATGTTACGTAAATTCCTTGTCCTAGTGCCTCACACTCTACTATGAATGTTTTACCAAAAGTAGGTGCAAACGATGTTGGTGTAGAAGACATGGCATCCATTAAAAGAGAGAATGCCAAAGTATCCTCATCATTCCATATAAATGATATTCTCTTCAAGAGATATGTGAGTGGACTTGAAATGCATGCATAATTCTTAAAAAATGATCAATAATATCATGTAAGTCTAAATAATCTTCTAAGAACCTTGATTTTCTTAGGAATAGGTCATTTTGTAATAGCTTGCATCTTTTGAGGCTCCAACTTCACTCCTTCCTTTAAAACAATATGAACCAAATACTCGAATTATTATTTCCCAAAAGCACAATTGGATATTTTTACATAAAAATGATTGTTCTCAATAATTTATATAACTTTTCCACATGTTTAGTGTGGTATTCCCATGATTTATTATAAATATATGTATTATCAAAGAAAACCAACACAAATTTTATAAGATGGGATCAAACAAAATTGTTCTTAAGTCGAGCCCGCCGGACTTCAAACGGCGATAAACCATAATTCAAACCAAATTCACGTTCCAAAATAGCCTGCTGACGTCGGCCAATTTTGTAACGCGAAAACCAAATGAATTCCACCCTAATATTTTTCGGGTCCGAAGTTGGGTTGGTGTACGGAGGGAGATTTGTGACGCGAATTTCTTATCAAATTCTCCCTAATCTTTTTCGAGTCCGGATTTCCACTGTGCGAGCGGCCCAAACAAAGATCCACTCCAATCAATTTCTGCCACGTGTCCTCAATAAAAACTTTCCCTGCTCCCCGCTGTGGGTGCATTCGATGGCGTTTAAGGCGATGGGACATGGATGTGGTGATTTCATATCAATCGCATTAAGATTTAACGTTGTTCAATTAAATTCCAAGGTTTTCACATCAAATCGCATTAAATTTTAACATTGTTCAAGATCGGACCTCCACTCCCGTTAGCGATTCTGCATGCTCCAATATGATCCGACCTTTGGCTCTCATTAATGATAAGAGATTAATTATGACGAGCGTCCTTCGATTGCATTGCATTGATAAAATGGCATTTCACTATGGTTTTTCAGACGAGCCGGTTGCTGGGTTACACTGCCTGCTCACTGTGACGAGAAGGAGAAGTGGCCAGCTGAACTGCTACGTAGACCTTGCTGCATATCTTCATTTCTCTCGGTCTGGTCCTTGTCTGTCTTCCTCTGTTTCTTGGAATTATGCTTCTTCGTCTCCTCTTGTGACCACTGCTAGTGAGACTGCACCCATGCCTCGCGTGCGTCAAAGGATGCGTTGCCACAGGGGGAGCACTAGAGGTCAACTCCTGCGCGCTCCCTCCAGCCCCTCAACCGAGTTGTCTTCCGGCCAGTCCAGTGATTATGCAGGTCGCTATAAAAATACTAGGAGTGGGCGGGGTCGGGTTGTAGGATCTGGCCACCGTATGGATTCCCCTGCTCCTCGTTTCCCCACCGCTAGTTCACCTTCTCCCACGACGCGCACTGTGCAATTTTCCTTAAATTTCTCTCTCAACCGCCCACGAATTACAGCTTCAGTCACTGTGGTTTTCCACGAGGAGGCCCAAACAGAGGAAGAATGCACCCGTCCGGCGGGTCTAAGCTCGGAAAAAGCCGGCCAGCATTCGGGCCTTCAGGAGGGGAGCCATGGCATGAATGTGGAGGTAGCACCTAACGATCCTGGACCTTCCGAAGGATGGTGTCGAATCGTCGAGGAGCCGAAGGAGTAGTTTGGTTAATTTTTTTTTCTTACTTCGCGGCCCACTTAATTGGGCTGCTTTTAGATTATTTTACTGTGCTGGACCTTTGTAATATTTTTGAATTCTGTAAATTAAACGTTCAAGACTGGTTTCCTCGTATGAGGGAAGTCTTCTTAATTTTTTTATTTTTTGATGACAAATTTGCCACGAGTCTGGGCAATGATTTTGACTTTGGTGTAATTTTATTCCCACTGTTAATAGATTAACTTTACTTAGAAAAAAAATGTTGCCCTGTTTCTATTTTAAACCTGTTTTTTGAAATACATAGCCATGTTTATATGGTCTACGTATTATACTCTTTCTCTGTATATCTACAGGAACATTTTTGCTATGAACAGGGTGGATGTTGTAGCGGGCTACTAATGGAAACAAGCGAGCCTGAACCTTACATCTCAGATGCAACAGATGGTTACCAATTTTGGAATCAAGCGAGCTTGATCTTACAAGCGAGCCTGGGTTTCTGCAGATGGTTATCACACTCCTCACATGATTAGCGTTTTTCTCTGTTCAAGGATTTTGGGTACTTTAATTTGTATTTGGAACAATGGACGTCGGTACTCTATCTGTTGCTTTACTATTCTACATACTGCTATTTCACTTTCTTATAGATGCCTCAGACATATTTGGATGCTTTCTCAGATTGTCAATAATCTCCATGTGGACCGTTACTGGGTTTTATATCATGTCCCTGTATGTGACATGGGGTATTTTTCTATCATTGTCTGGGGTGGGACTTCCACTTTTCTGGATGGATATTTGGGTTCCAATCTTCAGATGTGAAAATGCAATGACTTCATGGACTGTTTTAATTCATATAATATATTCAAAACAGCGTTTTTTCTCTTGTGAAAAAAAAATGATTAATGTTTATCACTCTTCCTTTAAAACTAGCGATGTTGGTCTATGTTTCTGGTTTATTGATATGGTCTGATGGTCTTTTTATATTTTTGACATATCACACTCCTCACATGATTAGCGTTTTTCTCTGTTCAAGGATTTTGGGTACTTTAATTTGTATTTGGAACAATGGACGTCGGTACTCTATCTGTTGCTTTACTATTCTACATACTGCTATTTCACTTTCTTATAGATGCCTCGGGCATATTTGGATGCTTTCTCGGATTGTCGATAATCTCCATGTGGACCGTTACTGGGTTTTATATCATGTCCCTGTATGTGACATGGGGTATTTTTCTATCATTGTCTGGGGTGGGACTTCCACTTTTCTGGATGGATATTTGGGTTCCAATCTTCAGATGTGAAAATTTAATGACTTCATGGACTGTTTTACTTCATATAATATATTCAAAACATAGTTTTTTCTCTTGTGAAAAAAAAATGATTAATGTTTATCACTTTGCCTTCAAAACTAGCGATGCTGGTCTATGTTGCTGGTTTATTGATATGGTCTGATGGTCTTTTTATATTTTGGACATATCACACTCCTCACATGATTAGCGTTTTTCTCTGTTCAAGGATTTTGGGTACTTTAATTTATATTTGGAACAATGGACGTCGGTACTCTATCTGTTGTTTTACTATTCTACATACTCTATTTCATTTTCTTATAGATGCCTCGGGCATATTTGGATGCTTTCTCAAATTTGTCGATAATCTCCATGTGGACCGTTACTGGGTTTTATATCAAGTCCATGTATGTGACATGGGGTATTTTTCTATCACTGTCTGGGGTGGGACTTCCACTTTTATGGATGGATATTTGGGTTCCAATCTTCAGATGTGAAAATGTAATAACTTCATGGACTGTTTTACTTCATATAATATATTCAAAACAACGTTTTTTCTCTTGTGAAAAAAAAATGATTAATATTTATCACTCTGCCTTCAAAACTAGCGATGCTGGTCTATGTTGCTGGTTTATTGATATGGTCTGATGGTCTTTTTATATTTTGGACATATCACACTCCTCACATGATTAGCGTTTTTCTCTGTTCAAGGATTTTCGGTACTTTAATTTGTATTTGGAACAATGGACGTCGGTACTCTATTTGTTGCTTTACTATTCTACATACTGCTATTTCACTTTCTTATAGATGCCTCGGGCATATTTGGATGCTTTCTCAGATTGTCGATAATCTCCATGTGGACCGTTACTAGGTTTTATATCATGTCCCTGTATGTGACATGGGGTATTTTTCTATCATTATCTGGGGTGGGACTTCCACTTTTCTGGATGGATATTTGGGTTCCAATCTTCAGATGTGAAAATGTAATGACTTCATGGACTGTTTTACTTCATATAATATATTCAAAATAGCGTTTTTCCTCTTTTAAAGTTTCTTATTTTTTTTTTAAATTGAACCTTCCATTGCTATACCGACGCCTTGTAAGCGTCGAAATTGCGACAGATTAGAAACGTCGGAAGAGCGACAGTATAAAAATGTCGAACGAGCGACGTTCAAAACGTCGGACCACATTTCGTCATAATTGCGACCATTTACAAACATCGGAAGAGCGATGTCCAAAACGTCGGACCACATTTCGTCAGAATTGTGATAGTTTACAACCATTGGAAGAGCGACGTCCAAAACGTCGGACCACATTGCATCGGAATTGCGACAGTTAACAAACGTCGGAAGAGCGACGTTCAAAACATCGGACCACATTTCTTCATAATTGTGACAGTTTACAAACGTCGGAAGAGTGACGTTCAAAACATCAGACCACAATTCGTCGGAAGTGCGACAGTTTACAAAGGTCAGAAGTGCGATCGATTGGGAAACGTCGGAAGAGTGACGCTTGTTTGGAAGCGACGGAAAATTTTTCGATAGTGCGACGGTTTTTAGTTGCATCAGAACTGCGACGGCATGGTAAACTTTGTTTTGCCCGCCCTCGAACTGTCGCTCTTGCGACTACTATGTGTCGGAATAGCGACGAATTGGCCGTCAGAATTTCCGCCAAATTTTCTAGTGGTTGTGCCTTGTATGTGATTGCTAAAGGAATGCATGTTTTATTTTGATGACTACGTGGGTTACAATCAATGGAAAATTTGCAAATTTGGTGTGCATTGGCTAGGGTAGAGTCTCAATTTTTTTGCATATTGTGGTAGGCTGATGAAATTGGATTCAAACATTTTTGCATTAAAGGCCCACCATGATGTTGTTGCAAATGATTTTTTTGTAAAAAACACTCTACACAAAATCATAGAAAAGGCAGAAACAAGAGAGACATTGGTGTGAAAACTACTATGCCTTCATCTAACAATTTCCAGCCTATATCTTGGGGAATAAATACTACAACTTGTAGGATGGTGACTGAAGAAAATAAAACGAATGACTGTGAGAAAGATAAAGAAATCAAACACAAAGAAAAGGATAAGGTAATCACTCCTATAATAATCATACACCCACCAAACCTTCCTATTGTTGAAGAGGAGCAAGATAAGGTTAAACCAATGTTCACAAATGGCAGTGAATTTGAACTTTAAAAAAAAAAATCTAGACTCAAATTCAGTTTTCCCAATTGTATGTGTATTCCATAACAATTTGTTTAAAAATGATGTTGATAATATTAAGTATAGCACTATAAACCAGATAAGTGATTTTGGAGCACCTCTTCCTGCAGTGGAAAGGATACAAAATGGGAATGAGCACAATACAAACAGAAAGGGTCCTCTTTCACAGCTTCCACAAAATCTTAACATTTTTTTAGAGAACAAAATTTCAGAATCTAGTGAATAAAGTTATGCTTATTACAAAGGTGTGAATAACAGAGTCAATGGGTGACCATCTCTTGATTCTACTGGTGATGAAGTGAGGAATATGGTGTTTGAGAGAATAATGCACCCTTTTTATTACCATTGGCATGTTATGAGATCAGACATAATGTGGGGAGGGAATATGCTTTCTATCTAGGGCTATGTTTGTGAGGATGCCTTTAAGGAACAAGATAATGTGGTCAAAGTAGGAAAAGACGAAGAAGATAAGGAAATGGAGAATGAGGGAGATTCGACACTTGATGAAGGAAAGAGGGAAAAGGGGGGATGTTTTTTAAGATTAAACTCAGTCTTCAGGATCCCTAAAGGTTTGACTCAGATGAATAGATGGTAGAATTGTTGAAATTATTGATATCTTGAGTTTTTATCTTTCCTTCCTCTAACCACTTTTTGATCTAGTAAGAACAGTTGTATTCTTTCATTTACTCGACTTCATGTTGTGTTTTCACTTCTTTGGATAATTCTAATGAATTATGCCTCAAGTTTTTGTATATGACAGAATAGTTGATCTACTAACCTTACACATAAAATACTTAGAAATTACTGACAAGTGATAGTAGATCCTGCTATTTTGAGGCAAGCAGAGTCTTAGTTGACCTATATTGTTAATTTAGACAAATGAGTTAACCCATCTTCACTTCTTATTTGAGGTTCCTTTGCAAGATGGCAAGCAATGAAGATTTTAAATTTTATAGTGTAAGAAGTACAATAGGGTATTACCTTTTTTTCTTTACCCCATAAGATAGTAAAGATGGTCGAGGCACAATTTTTTCCACTTACAAGATATTGTACATTTGGATAAGTATTCCATCACCACAAAGTAGTTCATTTCGATGAAATATGCAAAAAAATATGAATTTTCCTTCACTTCTGTTGAATTTTTAGAGTGAAATATCATGAATATAATAATGAATTCTAGTCTTATACCTGAGATTCTGTTTTTTTTTTTGCATTGTGAGACCATGGAACACTAAAAAACTTATTAAACTAGGAAAGTGATGATAAGAAAAATCCTCTAATGTGGGATTATTTTAAAGCCCCCACCAATATTTAAATATCACTTGGGACATGTCCATACTAATTCTCATGCTCATTGTAATGTATAATAATGTATATGCATTGAGAAGGAAAATGGTGATGCTCGGAGGATGTGAAACCCCCAAGATAGCCAAATTTAGCATATAGAAAATACTTCTTTCATCAGCAGCATACTTCTTTCATCAGCAGCAATAGAGAAAAGATAGTATTTTTTAGTTCCAAGGAGAAAAAAAAAATTAGGGAAATCTAGAAAACACATCACAAGGTCACACTATTCAACTAAGGGAAAATTATATCGATATAGGATCAAGAATTTTGCCTCCACATGTTGCGAATTTGTTAGATCATATTTCCCATACAAAGGTTGGGTAAATATATTCTGGTAATGTTTAAGGTCATCTATAGTAGGAAACTTTCAACATTTTGTTTTTTGACTATCTTGCATCAAAGTAATTAATTATAGATTCCATCAAAATAGATGAATTAGGAAATGATGGAAAAGAGGAAATCATGGTAGATTTGTGTGTTAAAGAGAATGGAATATCCAATTTCATAGAAGTTGCAAGAGTTGATAGGAATAAAGAACCTCTAACAACTATGGGATATTTAAGATGTCATTTGATTAATAAGTGTTCAAATGATAGGTTGTTAGGAAATAAAAGGTTCCTTTCAGTAATGAAGTCCAAATTGCACAAAATTTAATCCTATTGAAATGATGAGACCATCATTTTTTTCTAGAGAGGAGTCAAAAATTTGTCCCAAAAGACTAAATGATAGATTACTTCCTCCAAAAAATACTCCACTAATGCTATCAGATAGAGAGGGCTGAGGGTGAGATATCCAAACAAAGACACTCGGTGCACTAAACAGTGCTGCAGACTAGTTAAACAACCAGCGTGCTCAAGAAGTCAAAATGACCAGCTCAATATCATAAATATATGCATGAATGGAAATATCTCTCCTCCTCTCCATATATAGCAAATTAAGACTCTCCATGGGCCCTACTTCGAGTTAGGGTTTCCCTTCCTCTAGAAGCTTCACTCCTACGTTGTCATGTAGTGCTTTCCACCTCATACCCTATGCTGGTTGACTTGGTCAAACCTCTTTGCAAATATCTCCTTTCACACATGAGGGTGTGAAATGTGGTTCCACGGTCGATCCCTTTTCATACTAGAGGGATTTTATTATCAATTGGGCCTCCTTACCCGATTATTCATCTCCTAAATGAATTTAGACAAAAATTAATGTTCCAATTTATTGAAGAAAAAATTGGAACATTACATACAATTTTATTGTTTTGTTATGATATGTAAGATGTGTTTCCAAAAAACATTATTCATTATATGGATCTTATTTGTATACATATAAACTTTTAAAATTTAAAAAGTTCACTAAAAAAAATCTGAGCATTCTCACCCTATCTCTTAAATTGATTAAGGAAGAATTAACAAAAGGTATGTGACTTCATCATCCCATCTATCTTATCAGAATATTGGTAGCAACCCGAATAAGGGACACCTATATCATACCACAAATTTTATACTAAATCAACAATTTTCTGCACAAATTATGCCCAATGTTACCATTTTCAATGTTGTTCCGATGCTCAGCTGGGGGATTTCAAAATCAAAACCTGTAAAACAAAAATAATGCATCAAAGACATCAACATAATTGGATTAAAATAAATGAGAATTACTCTAATTAAATATGTGAATTGATATGACTACTAAATCTTAGAAAACAACACAGGTAGACGATAAAAAAATACCAAGAAAAAAAATTAGAATCAAACTCTTTCTTCTGAAATATGATTGTTTAGATCCTTACAACCTCACAAGAACAAGAGATAAACAAACCACATTATCACAATGTGCTATATTACCCTAGACAAACGAGGATTTCAGATATTCATTGACTCATAGATTTACAAAGAAACCAAAAACATTTATCTCAGAAGAGAGATGAACGTATATTCAACTTGAATGAAACTAGAAACATCCCACTTGAGAATGTATAGATGGAAAACAAGATAAAATGAATGTAATAAAGGACAACACTCGATATTATCCTGAGGCATAGGGCCAACATCACTAAGGGAAAAAATGGTAGGATTTCAATTAGTTACCACAAGTTCTTCAGGGTGTATTTATTTTTTATTTGAAGATGAGGCAGATAACGTGTTTGTCAATTCAAAACCCATATATTAAGACTCAAGTCCTCTATGAATGTATTATTCACTTTCTTTCTTAAGAATATTTAGGTCATGGCTTCGAGTTTTGATTTATAAGTATTTCCTCCACAAAACATAGACTATCTTATGATATTTAGCTATCTTAGCTTGTTTTCCACACAAACTCAAAATAATAAATCTCATCATCTATATTTACGAATTTAAAATTAAGTCAATTAGACTCAGATCCTTTTTTTCCCAGATCTAGCTAGGACCATGTTCCTCGTCTTTATACTCAAATGGAAGACAAGCGACATGTATCACATGATCATTGATATCATTGACCACTTCTTCTATTTGACGTATTATTGATAAAAAATCATTTAATTGTTTGTGTGTGTGTGGGTGTGTGCAATGAAAATCCTCACTAGATTCTTCTATTCCATTATCATTCTTATTCATCCCATCATGGATAGTTGAGAGGTGTTCTTTCATAACCAAGATATCCCACACATCATCATCTACATTATGGTGGAGGAAAGGCAACATATATGATAGTTGACGTCGTTCAACTACTATTATTCTGTAGATAACAATGGTTAAGTTTGAACTTTTTCACAGGAAATAAATTGCATGTCTGGAGCAGCGTATTCATAAATCCTCCACAGCATTATTGCTGCAGCAGCATAATACTGTGTTGTAGGGTGTTGTCGTGGAGACTCCACAACACCTCTTCCATTGCGTGTTTTTCAGAGGGAGATTATTTCTTGCCTTTGGAAGCTTTAGAGCTCATTTTCGGATCTTGGCATCAAGCCAACTCATATTCTTGCCCTACTGCGCAGTTTTCTCCAGTAATTACGTTATTCTCATAGTGCAATTTCTGCAGGGTTTTACAGATTGATTGGAGGGCGAGATTTCACGTGTAAGGATCAGCCTTCCACTTTGGAGCCCATTGGAGAGGGTTTACTTCAAATCTTTCATCTTATTCAGCCTTCTTTATTGAGATCCAGATTTGAGTTGCAGTAGCTGCCCAACAACTCCGGCATCTTTTCCATTTTGTATATTTCAGCCAATCCTCTAAAGGATTGATGTGTTTGTGCTTCTAAGGGTTAGAGCTTTGCTCCCTTAGTGTATTTGAGCAATATAATGTCATATATTTCAGTTATTATGGATCAGTACCTCTTATAAATTGCGTCCTCATAGCTTGGGTTTATGCAGAAATAGCACTGATCCTTCATATTCATGTACATGTATTATTGAGGCTTGCATTGCCTTTCTTGAGAGGTTGTTTCCTCAAGACTTGTACACTCTTTGTTGCTATACATTATTCTTGGCTATATGTCCATATTCTTGTCTCATAGCTCATTGTATAATGTTTTCTCTTCATGGTATGTTCATATGTGCGTTTTCTTATTGATGTAACTCACCCTTGAGTGGGATCCTTCAAGCAGCTCTATAGACAGAGTCTAAAAAGGGCCAGATAGCCTCTGGATCTCACACTTCCTTGAGAAGGTGACACATCCGGTAAATTCCCTCTCAGTCAATCTCTGGAATAGATTGTTGATTGCTGACATTCCTGAAATAGGAATATTACAGTGGTATCAGAGCTGAGTTCTTGGCTCAGCCATGGGGATATTTTTCTATGAACAAAGAGGGTAGGCAGAATCTTGCCCATCAAACGCAGTAGAGGGGGAAATATGGGGGTCTCACAACAGTGTGACCAGCATTCACCAGCCTTCAGTAGGCCAACCAGGATCATGATGCCTACATTCTTACCTCCAGTACCGAGTGAGAAAGGGAGGCAGCATGATCATATAACCTTTGGAGATTATTTTCGCAAATGGCAGTCCATGGGGGAAGACTTCAGAGCAGCTTTTCCCTTCAAAGATTACTGTCAGCTCAGGCAGGATGAAGGTGGAAGGAACAGTGGGGGATCTAGCACGCAGAGCTCAGAGTTGCAGCGTACCACTGGGAAGACACCTTTTCCCACATATGAGGGATCCACTGACCCCTATGATTCTAAGCCCAAGAAGATCAGAACATTGAAAAAGATGAGTTTATTCTCATCTATTTTCAGATCCAGAGGAAATGCATCCACCTTTGAGGAGGTCAAGAAGATTGAAGAAAAATAAGAGGAAGTACCATGCACTTCCTATTCTCATCAAGAAGAATATATTGAGCATGGAAGATACTTGGATCATCAGATCCTCAGTGATTACCTTGTTGAGTATAGATCTCAACCTAGAGCCTTCAGGGAGACTCTAGATTTTCCTCATTTCATCCAGCTGAAGGAAGAGAAGAGACCATGCAGCAGAAAAGCAATCAAAGGCAATATATTTATGTTTTCTACCTTTGATGAGTCATCTAATGCAAGAACTTGGGTGAGAAATTTGGAGGCAATTTTCCTACTACATCCTGTAGTAGGGAAAGAAGCTGTTGAAATCTCAGCGCTGCACTTGGAGGGTGAAGCCTATGATTGGTGGTGCAGCCACTTGAGCCATGAAAGGGTGAAGTCTTTGCAAAGTTCACTCAAAGGTTTATCCAAACCTTTGATGGAGAAAGAGAAAATAAATAAAAGATCACATCACCTCTTGAGGAGGCTTGTGATAACGTTGTCACACTCATGGAGGAGCAGCCACATGCATCAACATTTGGGGCAGCCAACACTTTTGAGGAAGGGACTCTTGCAGCCCTACAAGAAGTTCCAAATGCACATCAAGGTATGAAAATATTTCCACATTCCATTGTTGCAGCAAATTCTTCTGATCAATGTGGAGATTTACCTTTTCATGACCAAGGGTCGAATATCATTGCTACTATAGAGCAGCTTGGTTGCACTGCGGTGTGAAACATGGAAACACTCAAGAAGGAATCAAACCATCATTCTCATGAGCCATTTTTGGATTGTACATCATATTGGAGGTTGGGGTTTGAAGATTTGAAGATTGATGGTAGACATCTTGGAGTAAGAAACCATTTTTCCCTTCAATATGACACTTTGTCAATGAGCTCCTCTCATCTCAAAGAGGAACTTCTACTTTCAGATCCAATACCTCATTTTTTTTGGAAGACTATTGATAAACGGGAGGTCTCAAGGAGAGATCTCATCAGAGGTGCACTTCAACACACCATGGAGTGCAAATATTTTCTTCCTTTCTCACAAGAGCAGATAGAAGATGGAGGACATCTTAAGATGGATAACATCTCTCATGCTTGTGTTGGACATTCCTTGAGCCATACACATCATGATGGGAGGTTTTTGCCTACCACCTATTTGGGTCTTGATAGGGTCTCATTGATCCTTGAGAAGCTTACATTTCAAAATCCCATGAAGTGCAAAGACAGGAATTTGATTTGGGAGGATGGTAGCCCTCATGGGAGGAGTACCAAGATGAGGAGAAAGAGGCATCCAAAAGTGATTGAGTGGATTTGGTTGATGAGCAAGGAGATAGGAGGCTACTTTCAGATCTATGATACTGGGCAGCAGGAGGTTTGGCTACGTTGGTTACTCTTGAAAGAGTTTGGCCATCGCTTGGCAAACACTCTTCCTAAGAGTAAGAGGATAGGTACTCACATCATTGAGCAGCATAGAGTATGGATGCATGGTATTGATATGATACTCATATCATTCGTCATGTCTTCATCACATGATCGGTATGATGGAGGTATGGGGAGGCAGCAAAATGTCTTGTTGCTTTGCCTGTTTCTGGGAGAGCAAGAGCAGATTTTCTCTCACACTTTGCATGATGTTGCAGGAAGAGGAGATGGCATTATCTCTTTTTTCTTTGATGATTTGGGAGCTCTTCCATCTTGGGGATTATTCCATATTTGTTGCAGCATTATTACAGGAATCTTTGACAAGGAGCATGTCAAAGAACAGAGTTTGGTATTGACAGGGGCTTATTTGCATAAGCTCACAGCGCTGTCACTTTGGAGCAGAGACTTATGGATGAAGTGTGCCCAGTGGAAATATGGTGGATCCATAACCCATAGGTCCCAAGATCACTTCATATTTTTTGCACTTGATGAACAAAGAGGAGGTAATGATGATATAGACATCTAAGGAAGATTATCTTCTTGCAGCACATAGTTCATTCTTCTTCATAGCATGCCAAAACACTATGGAGGACTCATGTATGGACCCATGTACCATATTACTTCCAGCATATGGTGAGAAGTTTGTATATACATTCATTGATTTCCACACTCTTTCCATTCCTATGCAGTGCATTGCTTCACAAGAGGGCAAGCTTTTCACATTGCTCCATGAGTTATATTGGGCCAATCTACATGATGGAGGCAGCCATCTCTTTTGTGGCCTTGGGAAAATGTTTTATCATCACATGTATTTTCAGTTGCTGCACTATAGCATGTATCATATAAAGACATGCATGATTAACCATGTAAAAAGAAACATTTTTCCATTTACTTTTACCAAGCAGCAACTTGTAAAACTGCGCTGTCACTACTGGGAAAGCTGTTGGTACCTTCTTGCATCACTTGTAACCTTCAGAATTTTCTTAATTTTGTTGCTGATAATGTCTTCATTTTCTGATATAGATCAGATTTGTATGGGAGACTTGATTATGAGGGAAACACATGAGCTGGATGTGTCCTTGAGTGGGAATAATTCTGACAATTTCTGCGCTACATGTTCTAATGGGAGCATGAGAGGAGATATGGCCACCACAGCCAAATGTTTGTTCTCTTTTGAGGTGGGCCATAAGATTTATATTCATCCATTGTACATCCATGGGCAAGTTCTTGATCATGTATTGTTGTTACATTCAGCCATTTACTATCCTTTAGTATATGTGATGAATCATGTACATTGCTTGCCATGTAACTTTCAGAAGTTGCAGTGGATGGGACTGCGCTATATCCTTGCGAGAAATTGTTTGCATCATGTATCATCATGTAAAACCTTCAAAAAAAATCTCATTAGGATGTTCCAGGATGACCATGTCCTATTCTTCATGGATGGATTGTTTTGGGCCAGCTTGTTCTTCATTGTTGGAGGAGAACTCTTTGGAGTATTTTTCTTCATTTTTCCATTTTAGGGAAATACTTTTGCAGCCCAGGATCATCATACACTCTACACTTGTCATGAGTGGAGAGAAGGACAGCATGGGGTAAGCTATGATGCTTTCCAAGCTCATATTTTCAGCCCACCTTCATTACCGGAGCTTGAGGTGGAAGGAGATTTTCAGGAGTTACCTTGTTGGGAGGTGGCTCATTTTGTTTGGATGATTGCTTGGGGATGGAGGATCCACATGAGGGAGATGTTCCTCATTATATTCTAGACTCCATGCCTTGAGTGGAGTCTTCAGTTCTATCCTTGCATTTTCTTGGGGACAAGCAACATTTGGGAGGGGAGGACTGTAATGTTCCAAATTTTTCTTCAATAAATTGGAACATTAATTTTTGTCTAAATTCATTTAGGAGATGAATAATCGGGTAAGGAGGTCCAATTGATAATAAAATCCCTCTAGTATGAAAGGGGATCAACCGTGGAACCATATTTCACACCCTCATGTGTGAAAGGAGATATTTTCAAAGAGGTTTGACCAAGTCAACCAGCACAGGGTATGAGGTGGAAAGCACTACATGACAACGTAGGAGGGAAGCCTATAGAGGAAGGGAAACCCTAACTCGAAGTAGGGCCCATGGAGAGTCTTCATTTGATATATATGGAGAGGAGGAGAGCTATTTCCATTCGTGCATATGTTTATGATATTGAGCTGGTCATTTCGACTTCTTGAGCACGCTGGTTGTTTAACTCGTCTACAGCACTGTTTAGTGCATTGAGTGTCTCCGTTCGGAGATCTCACCCTCAGCCCCAGGGGACTTTGAGTGCCTGCTCGAGTGAGTTTGTTCCATCAGTATTTTGCAGGAGAATTGGTGTGTGGCTTTCATAGTGGAGCAGCGTATTCATAACTCCTCCACGATGTTACTGCTGCAGCAGCGTAATACTGTGTTGTAGGGTGTTGCCATGGAGACTCCACAACACCTCTTCCATTGCGTGTTTTTCAGAGGGAGAGTATTTCTTGCCTTTGGAATATTTAGAGCTCATTTGGAGATCTTGGCATCAGGCCAACTCATATTCTTGCCCCTACTGTGCAGTTTGCTCCAGTAACTGCGTTATTCTCATAGTGCAATTTCTGCGGGGTTTTACAGATTGATTGGAGGGTGAGATTTCACGTGTAAGGATAAGCCTTCCACTTTGGAGCCCATTGGAGAGGGTTTACTTCAGATCTTTCATCTTATTCAGCCTTCTCTATTGAGATCCAGATTTGAGTTGCAGCAGCTTCCCAGCAACTCCGGCATCTTTTCCATTTTGTATATTTTAGCCAATCCTCTAAAGGATTGATGTGTTTGTGCTTCTAAGGGTTAGAGCTTTGCTCCCCTAGTGTATTTGAGCCATATAATTTCATATCTTTCAGTTATTATGGATCGGTACCTCTTATAAACTGTGTCCTCATAGCTTGGGTTTATGCAGAAATAGCATTGCTCCTTCATATTCATGTACATGTATTATTGAGGCTTGCAGTGCCTTTCTTGAGAGGTTGTTTCCTCAAGACTTGTACACTCTTTGCTGCTATACATTATTCTTGGCTATATGTCCATATTCTTGTCTCATAGCTCATTGTATAACTTTGTCTCTTCATGGTATGTTCATATATGCGTTTTCATATTGCTGTAACTCACCCTTGAGTGGGATCCTTCAAGCAACTCTATAGACAGAGTCTGAAAAGGGCCAGATAGCCTCTGGATCTCACACTTCCTTGATAAGGTGACACATCCGGTAAATTCCCTCTCAGTCAATCTCTGGAATAGATTGCTAATTGCTGACATTCCCAAAATAGGAATATTACATTGTACTTCAAGAATCATACATCATGGAGCCAAGGGGTGGCCATATTGGTTTCCCCTCCTTATAAAGTTTCCTCTAACTTGATGTGTTGAATGTTGATTTGAAAACTTAGAGAAGACATTGTCATAATAGTTTTGATTTACTGTTTATTCTCTTTAAACTCAAATGTCATTTTATGGTAAATTTTTACTCTTTAATGCACAAATTTTATGTATTAGAAAGGTAAATTTATAAATTATTTCAGTTTTCATTTTGTGTTTTCAAGTTAGATATTGTTTTCAAGTTTTCACATTTATAATTTTATTGCAATGTGGCAGACTGATCATGGCATAGGAACAACCTTAGGACAGGTGAAAAAATAACAATTTTTCTTTCATATTATTTTCTTTATATTTAACAGAAAAAATTATATATTTCATTGTTCTTATTATTTTATAATGTGGCAGAATGATTGCGGAAAGGGGCCAGCCGAAGAACATGTAAAGTGCCAACCTTGCTCTATCTTCAGGTATTTTAGTTGTTTACATAATTGAAATAATGTTAATTTTTTTCAAATATGCAGACGCCTAGCCATGGTGTGCATCATGATTCCCTCAACGAGGAAGATTTTTATTCATCCCCAAGTCCATTTTTTTTTCTGCGAAAAAATATTCAAAATGCAAACAAGGAACTTGAGCGTTTAATAGACATTCTGCCTCAAACACCTGAAATAGAAAAAATGATACTACAAGTTATGACCCAACTTCAGACATATGAGGTAATAACCAAAAATCAAAAGGATATTTTTATTGCTATGCATAATATCAATAGTGATAGGTTGATTTATAATTTTTACATTAACTAAACTAACAAAAACTTTCTTTCGTATGTAGTGTTTTCTGCAACCTGTTGTTGTTATTTGTAGTGGGACACAAAGGCAAGAGATTCCCAAGGAACCCCCTCGTACACCTCGTACACCTTTAGGTAGCAGCCAAGAAACGCACCCCCAAAAATACACACAGCCAACCGCTAAACGTGGTGGCAGTGATGAGGGTAATATGGCTAACTTTATGATTGCATTTCCTAGAGATACACGTGTCACCTCCACGGGGACCATTCCAGGCAATTTTTTAGTGAACAATGAAGGTGTTCCTATAAAGAAAGTACAACTCCCAGGTAAGTTTTAATATTTTAACAGTTTCATGTACTCTATATAAAAAAAAAAAAATTATCATGATTATTATTTTTAAATTAATGATAATATATGTTTTTGTGTAGGAAACAATGATTTCTATGGGGCCTTGGAGAGCAAGGCGTTGGTCATTTTTGGCCCAACCATACACACAAGGTGGAATTCCCATAATTCCAACCTGAAAAAAGAAATTCTAGCTTATGTAGAAGCCCTTTTTGGGGCGGGCACATTTGATAGAACAATGGTCGCCTGGGAAGTTAGCCAATATCTGAAATATAAGCGGGACACCTATAAGACTTACTTGAAAAATAAATCTAGATATGAGCGTCCTCTCATATATAGAAAGTGGAGAGAACTCATCAAGGATGGAAAAGAGAAAAAGGCTAAGAAAGAAGGAAAAACGCTAACTGGACCCGCAAGGTAAATTAAAATTTTAATTCAATAGCTTTAATTTTATCTGTCTAAAATAAAAGTGTGCTACATAACCAACTTCAAGCTTTTGATGATAGGTTTCCTGACACCTCAAAGGCAACCAAATCTAGGATTGACAAACAAGGTCAGCCCAAGCTAGTCCAAGGTGTCCACAGAAATTAGCCGCAAGAATTATAAGTAGCTAAACATCTTATTAATTGTATCGCCTTCCAACAATTTTGTAATCCAATCAAATAACATTAAAAATACACAATATTATGCAATGTAGGGTGACGACTTTGGAACGGAAACCATAAATGAAGATAGAGAGATTACTTTTCATTCCGGTTATCAAGCCGTAGTTGAACGTCGTAAAAGCTTGGGACAGGTCCCAAGATATAGTATGCCTGATAAGGTAAAACGTTGACCTTTCAATATGTTTATTTTCGTCCATAAATTTAATGTCTAACAACTTTCTTTAATTTAGGGGAGTAACACTTTAAATGAGCCAAATAACCCAGTTGTAGAGGAGTGCGTTGAGAGTGAAATATTGCCAGAACATGGTCCTCACGTGCAACCTGATCATTCTAGTGGGGACCACGTCAGCAATGTTTCTATCAGTGAGGCCCACGACGGTAATTAATTTCTACTTATATATTGAGGTTGTGTCCTTATACCATTTTTTGTTTAAATGAAAAAGAATGTTGTACTTGATCATCCTACCGTGGGAGAGGAACACGGGGTAATGTTTCCAATGGTGACAACTGGTGCACTAGGTAAATAATGTCATTGAAATTTGTTTTTATTAAGATTACCGAACTACTTCAATGATATTTAAAAACTAGCAATTTAATTTAATAGTATTTGTTTTTGTAGGCAATGCCCTGTCACGGCATGAGACTAGGCATCATGAGTACCCAACTAGGTCAGTTATGCGGGAAAGGCACCAAACACAAGTAGAGAACAATGATGATGTAGCTAGTGGCTTTAGAAATAGGAAGAAGCAAAAGAAAATTTGATTATGTAAATTAATATTGTATTATTATAAGAGAGATGATTAATGACGTACCATACTTGGAAACTTTTTTCCTTTGTATAAAAACTCATTTATAATACTATTTTTATGTCATACACTTTCAATGTTTTCTTGCGTACTTTTTGTTGCATTGCTTTTTAATTAGTTATTGAATATTTTTTTTGTTCTCATGTTCGTAAAAAATGAACTATAGATTGGGTATTGGAGAATTGAGAGTGATGTGAGGGGGCGAGCGGCCATAAGAGCTTCCACCTTCATGTGGCTGGCCTTGTTTAATTGAGAATAATTTATTGGAGCGATTTAATCTTGGAGCAAACCTCTCTCGACCCAACGTTGCAACAAAAAAATCACTTTTGACTTAGTTTCTGCTCTTTCAGATCATGGGAGGCTTGTTCCAAGTTCAGGCGACTCCAATAAATTGTTCTTAAAACGAAGAGGAGCTTATTCATGTATGTTTTGACATTGTCAAAATATGTTCTAACATTATCATAAGAATTTATCTTAGAGTAAAAAATGCTACAAATATTACTTGTATTTATTGTATAGATAATTATGGATTTTGAATGACTTGGCAGCGTAGGTAAAAATCAGCTTGCATCATGTGCAATAACAACTAGCTCCATAGTGGGGTTCCTGAATGTGTTACAATGGATTGAGGTGGATATTTCACTCTTAGACTTGATTATGAGAAGGAATAATGGGATAGAGAAACTAGCCACCTTAAAGGAGCTGCCAGAAACATCATATGTAATACTTTGGGTATTCATTGGACAATTTGTGTGTCCATGTGTGTCACTGTGATTGTGTGGTGTGCATGATCCCTTTCACTATTTCCAGAAATTTTAAAGTTTCATTTTCAAAATTTGTATTGTTATCAATTTTGTTGTTTCTGGTGATGTAGACAAGTGGAAATAATATCTATATCCTGAATGTCAAAGAATGATTGTGTTTCTATGGCCTAATGTTTTCTTTTTTATGGCAAGATATTTGAGACATTCAATTGGTTGCAGATTGTGTCCAAAGATCTATTTGAGCCCATACATTGCCACAAAGACCTAGACAAGGATGCAGCTCCACATTATCACAAAGCTATCAAATTTTATGACATCCTTGCAAAACAACTTGTCAACCAGGGTCATGTCTAGGATCATTTTGCTTGTGCGCTTGACCAGGTTTGTAGTGTCACATTTTTTTAGTTCCTTTATACTTCATAATTCAAGATGAAGCTTGTTCATGATTATGATCTAGTTTTATGTATGTTATTTTTCCTCTATATGATTGTAAGTTTGAACATGTTTTTAAACGTTGAAACCTTTTTTGTTTTTATACTATTACTATATTGAAATATATCACAGTTCATGAATTGAAGTTTCATGTGAATAAATAACATATTGTTACAATAATTGTTTAATATTTTAGAGCGTGTAAGGTTTTATCACCATCTTGGTGGTTTACATCATATTTTGACTCGGTAGCATGCATTATTCCTGTTTCGACAATGTGCACGAAGAATGATGCTAGAATCATGTCCCCATCAAATGTTAGTTTTCCCATTGGATTTTCAAGGGTAAAATATTTGTCTTTGGTGCAATTAATTTCTCTGTAGTTTTTATGTAAATAATGATCACATATGACATCATTTTGATTAAGTTGCATGAGTGTTGGTTATAATATTGTATGTTGGAATCGTAGCTACGACAAGTTAACTTGCTTTATTCCTTTTAGATTTTCACCATGGCCCCATTACTTCAATCAATTGATTTCCTGGCTATATAATTGTCAACCCACAACACAAGAAATAACCATTTTTTGGCTTGCATTTTTTGATTGGGTCACTAGCTAAGGTCTTTGTCAAATAGATCAACCAAACATCTTCAGTCAAATAGCTTGACTTATTCGAAAATTCTAGCAGGTTTTCTTTCAATGTACAAGGAGTAAGCTTTATCATTATCTTTAACATTTATTTTTCCCTATTCAAATATTGAACTTGAGCTTTTCAGCCTAGGATTCTTAAAACACATTCATATCCCTTGAGAGGGCTTTATACTTTAATTCCAAAGAGTAGCTTGGCCTCGTTTCTATTGTAACAAGCTTTCTACATGTTGGGTATGTGTTATATTCTTTCCACGACTAAGCACGCGTGGCGGGGTAAGAGGGGGGGCGATAGCCCCCCCTTTGCACTGGGTGCAACAAGGGGGTCACAGGGGGGTCACAGGGGGGCGGTAGTGCCCCCTGTCGAGGTCCGGGGCAGCACCCCGGAGAAAATTTTTGTTCCTTAATTTCCGGTGGGTAGTCTGCGTCCATGGTTTTGCGCATGGTTTTGCACATGGTATTGGGGCACAATGGTTTTCGGCCCCTGGTATTTTTGTAGATCCGGTCAAGGGAACTACGGTTATGTTCTAATCCAGGGTTTCTGGATTGGAGTTTATGTATGCTTCGGCATGTATATATATGTGTTGTAACACTAAAAGGAATATAATGAAAAATCAAGCTGGTCGTCCTGATTTGGGATCCAGGGGAAAATATTTGTGTTTATCTGTTTTATGTTTTATGCCCTTGCTATTTTTTATCTTCTATTATAAGATTCGTGATTAGATCATTTATGTTCAGGGTTAAAACCTACATTTGGTATCAGAGCAGTTTCGGCTTCAAGGGGACGCCTTTGCTGCTAAGGGTTTTTGCTCGGTCCTGTGGTAGACCCTGTTCAGTGGGAGATCTACGGGATCGATTCTTGCGGTGAAAGAAGATGACGAGCAGCGGGAAGATAGAGATCGAGAAATTTAATGGTCAGAGTTTTGAGTTATGGAAGCTCAAGATGGAGGATCTGTTGGTGGATAAATATTAATGGATTGCGGTAGATCCAGGTACTAAACCAGCGGCAATGTTAGATGAAGACTGGAAGAAACTAGATCGGAAGGCTAAGAGCACAATATGGTTGTGTGTCTCAGATTCAGTATTGTTGAATGTATCTGGGGAAGCTACGGCGAATACCTTGTGAGACAAGCTAGGGACTTTGTACCAATATAAGTCTCTGGTGAATAAGTTGTTCCTGCGGAAAAAGCTGTATAACCTGAGGATGAAGGATGGAGACTCGGTGACAGAGCATCTGAACGCCTTCAATACTGTGGTAAGTTAGCTGTCGTCTGTTGATATTAAAATCTCAGATGAAGATAAGTGCATCAGTTTGTTGTGCTCTCTACCAGACTCGTGGGACAGTCTGGTTATTGCAATAGGTAGCAATACAACTACCTTGAATTTTGATGACATTGTCTTAGCCTTGCTGTCGGAGGAAATGAGACGGAGAAATATGGAGGGTCAGAATGGAGATGCCTTATCTGTACGAGGAAGGTCCCAGAACAGAAACAAGAATAAGGTTTCGAGTGGCAGATCAAAATCTAGAGGGATATCTAAATCTCCTGGAAAGTTTGTAAAGGTGTGTTGGAAATGCAGAAAGGAAGGACACTACAAAAAGGAATGCAGATCTAAAGCTCCCGAGAAAGGAAAGGGATCTGATGATGCTCCTTCTGCAGAGCCAAAAACCACCTCGGATGAAGGTGTGGATGTGTATTTGGCTTATTCTTCAAATACACATGTATATCATGAGTCATGGTTGATTGACTTAGGTGCATCTTTTCACTTCACTCCCCATAGGGAGTGGTTCTGCGAGTATGAGAAATATGATGGTGATTTCTTCCTAGGGGATGATAGGAAGGCCAAAATCATCGGACGTGGAAAGGTCAAGTTGAAGATGCAAGGTGGAAGGATTAGAACACTTCCTGGTGTTTTGTATATTCCTGCATTGGCTAGAAATCTGATTTCTGTAAGCAAGATGGATGATGCAGGTGTAAAAACAATGTTCGAAAAAGATGCCCGCAAGATGGTTCGGGGAGCACTGGTATTAATGCGGGGAGTTCAGACTGGAACTCTGTACAAGCTACAAGGTAGCACTGTTATTGATGGGTGTAATAGTTCGGTTCCCGAAAGTGGGACGGAAATCCTAGCCGTCTAAAAGCCTAGCGGTCTCTCGAGAAAAGACCATGCTATGGCATCAAAGGCTTGGACATATTGGAGAGAAGGGCCTTCGAATACTGCATAGAAAGGGTATTGTAGAAGGTATGTCTAATAGCTCTCTGGATTTCAATTTCTGTGAACATTATGTATATGGGAAGCAGAATCGGGTGAGTTTTCCTTCTGGTGCTAAGAGGGAAAACAAGATATTAGAACTTGTGCACAAGTGATGTGTTTGGGTTCGTGTCAGTTCCATCACTGGGAAAGTCTATGTACTATGTTTCATTCATAGATGACTTCTCAAGGAATAAATGGATATATTTCTTGAGGAAGAAATCTGAATTCTTTGACAGATTTAGAGAATTTAAGGCTCTAGTGGAAAACCAGAAAGAGAAGAAGATAAAGGCGCTGAGGACAGATAATGGTGGGGAGTTCTGCAAGAAGGAATTTGAAGAGTTCTGTAAGAAGTGTGGTATAGCATGACAGAAGACTACTCCATAAACACCTCAACAAAATGGAGTTGTAGAAAGAATGAACAGAACGCTGATGGAAAAGGCAAGAAGCATGCTCAGTGGTACCGAGTTAGGACAATAATTCTGGGCAGAGGCAGTGGAGACTGCATGTTACTTAGTTAACATATCACCTTCATCAGCGTTGGAGGATAAGACTCCACGTGAGGTATGGACTGGTCAGAAACCCTCTCTTTCACATCTAAGGGTATTTGGATGTGATGCATATGTACATGTTCCAAAGGAGAAAAGGACCAAGTTGGATAATAAATCTTAAAGGTGCATCTTTATTGGGTATAAGGATGGTTTAAAGGGTTACAAGCTTTGGAATCCAGAAAAAAGGAAGGTTGTGTACAACCGAGATGTGGTGTTTAGAGAGGTGAAATATGTTGTCACACATGAAGTCCTACCAAAGGAACCCGAGAAGATAGAGTTTGAGGTAAAGGAGGATGAATCAGACTCTACAACAGAAGAATATTCAGAAGAGGAAGAGCCACAAACCCCAGCTTTGAGAAGATCAGTTCGAGAAAGAAGGCAACCAGAAAGGTATAGTCCATCTGCTTTCTGTTTAGGTTTTTCCTTAACTATAATTGATGATGATCCCAGAACTGTTAGGGAGGCAGTAGATTCAGAGGATGGAAAACTCTGGAAGGAGGCCATGGTTGATGAAATGGCATCCTTGCACAAAAACGATGCATGGGATCTCGGTGGAGTTGCCGGCTGGAAGGAAGCCCATCGGGAGAAAATGGGTGTTTAATAAGAAGATGAATGTAGAAGGCAAGGTGGAGAAATACAAAGCTCGGTTGGTAGAAAAAGGTTATTCCCAGGTGCCGAGAATTGATTTTGGTGATATTTTTTCTCCCGTTGCCAAAGTTACTTCTATTAGATTACTTTTATATGTTGATGCTGCATTTGATTTTGAGATAGAACAGATGGATGTGAAGACAGCCTTTCTTCACGAGGATCTAGAAGAGGAGATCTACATGAAGCAACCTGAAGGCTTTATGGTGAAGGTTAGGAAAGAACTGGTATGCAGGTTGAAGAAGTCTCTGTATGGGTTAAAACAGTCACCAAGGATGTGGTATCAGAAATTTGATACCTATATACGGGGACTTGGCCTCACCAGAAGCAAGGAGGATCACTGTGTTTATTTTAAATTAATTGGTGATCGTGTTATTTATTTGGTCTTGTATGTAGATGATATGATGTTGATTGGAAATGACAAAGAAATTATCCAAGATTTGAATACCCAACTGTTCTCCAAATTCGACATGAAGGATCTTGGTGCTGCAAACTATATTATAGGCATGGAAATTAAGAGATATCGGGCAAAGATGAAGCTCTGGTTAAACCAGAGGAAGTATGTCGAAACTATATTGCAGAGGTTCAATATGAAAGATAGTAAACCAGTGAATGTTCCAATTCCTGTAGGTGCAAAGCTGTCTGCTGAAAAGTGTCCCAAGACACAAGAAGAAGAGAAATGATGTTCCATATGCAACAGTAAGGTAGCTCGTATTGTATGCAATGGTCTGTACTAGACCAGACATTGCACATGTAGTGGGAGTATTGAGCAGGTTTATGTCAAACCTAGGGAAGAAACATTGGACAGCAATGAAGTGGGTTTTCAGATATTTACGTGGCACTAGTGATTATGGATTTTGCTACTAGGGAAGACCAATATTGGAAAGAATGTTAGACATTCGTGGTTTTGTTGATGCAGACTGGGCTAGAGATCCGGATGAAAGAATATCGACAAGTGGGTATGTGTTTAGCCTATTTGTAGGCACAGTCAGTTGGATGAGTAAAAGACATTCTATAGTGGCTCTTTCAACTACAGAGGCAGAATATATGGTAACCACTCATGCAAGCAAGGAAGCAGTTTGGTTGCATAGATTGTGTTCAAGCACAGGGTCGGTGCAGCGAGTTATAAGAATAGAATGTGATAGCCAAAGTGAAATTTTCTTTGCTAAGAACCCTACTTATCATTCAAAGACAAAGAAAATTGATGTTCAATATCACTTTGTGAGGGATATGGTTGAGGATAAAAGGGTGTTGCTGGTAAAGGTGGACACTTTGAAGAATGTTGCAGATGCATTGGCGAAGTCTGTGAGCACTCAGAAGTTCTTTGCAGAGAAACAATGGTGTTGAAGAATTGGGCCAATGACTAAGCTCTCCCGTGGCCCCCCGTGGAAACAAACAACAAGTGGGAGAATGTTGGGTATGTGTTATATTCTTTCCATGACTAATCACCCGTGAGGGGGTAAGAGGGGGGCGATAGCCCCCCCTTTATGCTGGGCGCAATGGGGGGGTCACAGGAAGGGTGGTAGCCCCCCCTGTCAGGGTCCGAGCAGCGCCCTGGAAAAAAATTTTAGTCCTTAATTTCCAGTGGACAGTCCATGCCCATGGTTTTGTGCATGGTTTTGCACATGGTTTTGGGGTACGATGGTTTTCGGCCCCCGGTATTTTTGTAGATCTGGTCAAGGGAACTATGGTTATGTTCTAATCCAGGGTTAATGGATTAGGGTTTATGTATGCTTCGGCATGTATATATATGTGTTGTAACACTAAAAGGAATATAATGAAAAATCAAGTTGGTCGTCCCGATTTGGGATCTAGGGGAAAATCTCTGTGTTTATCTGTTTTATGTTTTATGCTCTTGCTATTGTTTATCTTATGTTATAAGATTCGTGAGCTAGATAATTTTTGTTCAGGTTTAAAACCTACACTACAAAGGCGTCCTTTCTTCTTGATGTGCAACAAATTTCATGACAATAAATGTTGATGCCTTTTAATCTTTTGAGCCTAAAATCCATACTCATATTGCATTTTCCATAATTTTGTATCATATCAATCATCAATAACTATCCCATATAACATTTTAGAAGTTCCAAGAAACTTATTTTCTAAAATAAAAAGGCTAGTGTCTTTTCCAATGAGAGAAAAAATGACATAAAGAATTTAATTACAAAATATTTTAGACTCCTTATCTAACCTTAAGGGTTTCTTACTCATACAATTAGTCCTTTCAATCTTCAAGAGATATAAGGCATGTAAAGACAATGTTTTCAAAATGATAATTGAGATTTTTATTTTAATACATACCTCATATTACAATGTGGATCTCTCGCCAATATAAGTTAGGTTGGTTTTCAACTCATTCAAGTCATCTCCCAGTAATGTATTATGTCCTTATTTTATGAATAGAACAGAGATATTTCCACACTTATTTGGGTGGCATCGATTAGGCTCCTTAAGGAATTAAGAGGGGTTTCATTGTGGACGTAGCTTAGCAAAAATTACAGTGCTATATGCAAGACTTCATGTAAACAAGGTACGATTCAATGATGTACGTCCTCTATTCTGAGACCTTCGGTATTACTGAGGAATATGATTATATCATATTCGTGCTTCTTGTATATACCTCAAATATATTAACTTTTACTTCTGATCACCTTTATTAAATTTCAAACTTTGGAATTCTGGTCTATTTGCAGAGGTAACAACTCGGTTTAAATCATAGGTATGAGACTTGATCCTTTTTGTATATGCTATAGAGATATACTTACGGGCTTCCACAGATGACTTCATATTGCCATAAATAATAGGTTCAAACTTTCACAGAGAGTGTGATTGAACCTTCCAAGAGAAGAACTCATGATTGGACTTCACAAATATTAGAGACTTCATTTCTATGGTGAGCTCAAACCTCGAATTGATTTATAAATATATAATCATAAATTTCATAACCTTGGACCTCACTGAGATAATGCCCTGAGATTATATACATATATGATAGCTCGGACTTCCTCAGAGATATAGGCTTATACTTTGTCATCTTTCCTCAAGGATATTGAGCTCGGGCTTGTCACTTCTTAGTGTCTTCAACAATGTTTTTCTTTTGATCACATAATATATTAGCTTCCAAATACGATCATGATTTTACAATACTGTAGATTATATGTGAGATGCATACTAGACCCTACAGTCTTAGAAGCTTTTCAAACTTGAAGGTACTTTACATTGCTTCAAGGAAATTCTTTAACATGAACCCTTCAAGAATACATAAGGATATTGTTAGCAATTTTTTTGACTGATACATACCTCGTATTTGCAGACTCGTCATACATGAAGACAAATTTATGCTTCCTTTTTTCACACAGTGCCTTCATAAAACATGAATTAAAAATTCCCTTCCTCTTTAATATTTCTTGGCTTCATAAACCAAATATGAGGCTTTTCCATGGTTGCTTCTAAGAATGTCTTACATTCTAATCAAACATATCTCCTGAGATAAGATAAGGACCCCATAACTGCTTGCAGAAACTGTGAGGCAATCACGAAGTCAATGTAATGTCAATATTGAATCGATATTTTGTGGATTCATGAAGTGTTATGGATAGATTTTGTGATATTTGTTTTGTTTTATTGATAGTATGTTTCTGGAGTACTTATCTTCTCTAAGGATCTATGTTATAATGTACATAATCAAGAATTAGTACTAGTCCCATTCTCATTTATCGGATTCCATATCAAGTCTCAGCTCCATGTATCCACTTATTGTATATGTTGCAGATACATCAAGGTCACCAGGAAAACATGTTCCAACAAGGAGCAGCCATAATAATTAATTAATTATTACGCTTATTATGCATTGGAAAAACCAATCCAAAGATAGGCTATCTAATGTAAAACTAGATTGTACAGAGAATCTGGGCACAGAGGGTGTTTCAACTCTCTGGGTGCACAAATCCACGGCCCTTTACCAACCATACAGATATTGTGTGCCTCGATTGGTTGAAATACCCTCTCCACACTAATCTGATCAGGGATATAGATGCACTTTGGTGGTAGATTGATACTATGCCCAATATATTAAACCCCAATAGACCAAAATAGAGTTTATGGATATGGTTAAACTTTCATCTATTCCTCTATATATTTATGCAAGATTAACAAGAATCCATCACATGATCAGATAAATCTCCAGAGAGTGTGTGGTAGGAGAAAGAGCCATATAAAATGTGTTGAGAATCAAACCAGGATTGGTTTTGATAAACTTCTACCAATCTAAAATTGACTACATTATCAGTTTAGATGAAATTATTCAGGATTAATCATTAATCAAGAAGAATCTTATCAATCACAAAAGCTTGAACTCAGAAATACATTATCAGTATTTCTATGGTAGTGATATGATTATGTTTACCTTTTTCTCCATTGAAGCTATGGTAGGTTAACTCAATAGAGGGCTTCCTTCCACTTCTCTACTCCTTCACTTCCCATAGGACATTGTCAAAGCCTCTCAGCCCTCCTGCACAATGCATTCATTCAGATCACCAAACTACACATATGTTACCTAAACTAGTAGTGCTTTAAACCTCCACAAATAGACATACATATATAGAAAGAGAGATATTTTATTTCTGAGTAGTGGTAATTATAGGACTCTGGTTAGCCAGATAAAACATGCATGCAAAATAGAAAAGGTAGGCATTCACCATGGAGTTTGTTGTTTCCATCATTCTTAGGAAGCTGATATGTTTTCCCATTTAGTGTGAATTCTCCATACTTGATACGATTGGCTACATGACCCACCAAGGAACCAAAGTAAGGTCTACTAGATCTCATGTCCTGCATTAATAAACAATCTCATATCATCACAAAACATTCCACCATATTCCCCATGGTAACACATACATATGAGATCCATTCCAATATGTGAGTAGAAACTGTAAATTTATCTTAAAACCATATCATATGATGGCAGTACCAATTTCCAAAGGGAAATGCAAATACATACCATGTATGAAGCAATATTGCCATAGCCAAGGAGTATGTTTGCTCGATTTCCTGAATGCATAAATACCAATACTTGATGATTTATCTCCCTTTGAGCACCCTTTGATTAATTCATGATGGTGAAGCAGTTGAAGGGTAGGGTTTAGGGATGATTACCTTTAGCATTAGGGAGAGCGAGGGAGATGAGGGTAGCTCCCCAGTTGGTGAGATTTATATGCATATCACCCTTGCAAAGTTGAAAGAAACTTGGGGCATTTATCCTTTTGTAGGGATGACCATAAGGAACCATATTTCCTTTCCCATCCAAATTTCTTGGATTCAATTCCCATTTCTTCCCTTGACTTCTAGCATGGAATTTGCAGAGGTGAATGAAAACCAAAATGCACCAAAAATGAAAGAGAATGGATGATACTTTCACCATCATCGATTGATTGACTGATTGAGGGACGAATGGATAAGCTAAAGCAGAACATTCAATGATATATATAGAGAGACTCACATACTCAATACTAGACAAGGGTGTGTTTGTATGCCTTGAGGTAAGGTCATGGTGTAAGACATAACATGGACTGTGTATGACTACAGACAATCTGTGCACTAGAAAATTTGGCCCAATTTCCAACGGCTACTTCGTCGCTATTCCGACACATAGTCGTCGCAAGAGCGATAGTTCGAGGATGGACAAAACGTGGTTCTCAATTACGTCTCAATTCCGACGCCTTGACGAAGTGTCGCAATACCGACACTTTTTTCGTTGCTTCCAAACAAGCGTCGCTCTTCCGACGTTTGTAAACTATCGTAATTCCGACGAAATGTGGTTCGATGTTTTGAACGTCGCTCTTTCGACATTTGTAAATTGTCGCAGTTCCGACGAAATGTGGTCTGACGTTTTGAACGTCGCTCTTCCAACGTTTTTATATTGTCACTCTTCCGACGTTTCTAAAATGTTGCAATTCTGATGTCGTACAAAAGTGTCGCAAGATCGACGCATTGAAAAAGTGTCGCAAGACCGACGCTTTCCATAAGCGTCGCAATACCGACGCTTTCCAAAAGTGTCGCAATACCGACGCCATGAAGAACTGTTGCAATATCGACGGATGTCACAAGACCGACGAAAATGGAAATCGTTCAAAACTTTGAAAGACTGATGCTTATAAGGTGTCGGAAGAGCGACGCTTACAAAGCGTCGGTATACCGACGGCGGGTTCAATTTAAAAAAAAAATGAATTGTGGGCGTTCCAATTGTTATGAACATAATTCGACCGTGAAATATTAATATAATAAACCACCTGTTGAGCCCCAAAGATGTCCTTCTTTTCCACCACATTTCACTTCATTTCCTTTGTCCCTCATCAATTACAGGCTTGAATGATCAATAGGATTGATCAGGATTACTTTAATAATGTATATAATGACTAAATTGCTATGTTTTCATGATTTTGTTGTTATAGTAATTTTTTACTAGACTCGGCTACAGAACGCAGTCATTCTGTAGTCAGTCGCCTATTCCGCAGCTATCTTCATGTTCACGTAGGTTCCAGGTGTCACCTCAAGGAAAAATGCATATGGTCGCATTCCACATCACTCCCCCATCATTTCTTGCTCTCCACGAAGTATGAGCTCGAATCTATAGGTGGTTATGCACGTGGGAAACCAAAACTAGGAGATAGACTTCTAATAGGACAAGGACTGTACAGATGTCCTTAATCATAGTACGAGGCCACCACTAGAGTCCTAGTTTGATTTTAGTTGGGAAAGACATTTATTCTTGTTTTATCTCAAAGACAGTTATGTAATTTTGTTATAAGTATGGCGAGACCGAGAAACAGCTAGCTAGATTTTGTTTTATTGCTAGATCTCAGAAGACCGTAATACTCTGTTTTGAAGAATTTCTCCTTTAATGAAATAAGCATCACTTTATTGCAAGAGCTGAGTCAGTCTTGAGTAGATTTGCGTGCTAATCCGGTGGTAGAGGGCCCCTGCTACCTAAGAAGCTTTGTTCATATGGTTTAGATAAGTAACTTAGCCTTGTTTCATTCCTAGTTTAATCAATTTTCTAAACTTTGTGTTTTTATACTTACTTGCAGTGGATGCCACAGTCAGTCTTATCCTTACAAACTATTCCAAAATACCACTAACATTGGATGGGATATAACTGTAGTATTTTAGGAGTTAATTGCATTTTTTCCGAAACTTTATGTTTTATGCTCATTTGCATTGAATGATACAGCCAGACTTGTTTTTACAAACTATTCCAAAATATCACTCATATTGAATGAGATAGGGCTGTAGTATTTCATAGAATTAGTTGCATTTTAGTTCAGTTGAAATACTCCAGAGGTAGATGTCACTCTAGTTTAATTCTGTCACTATATTTCAATTTTAATAATGGCACTCTAGTTCAACTCTGTTCACTATATTTCAAGCTAGATTAGTGGCATTCTAGTTCAGTTCCAGTTCACTGTATTTCAAGTTAGGTTAATGGCATTCTAGTTTAGTTGTGATCAATGTGTTTCAAGTTTGATCAATTGCATTCTAGTTCAGTTTTATCCATTGTTCTTGAAGTTGTATTAACTATCAAAACTAGACTTCACGGCCTTCATTGTTTACAAACTACTCTTGTTCTGACTTTCTATTAATGCATCATCATATGGATAGGAATTAGTGATATCCGTTTAAGGCCTTGATTTTTCTGCAATCTTTTGCAATTTCACAAATAAGCCTTTTCCCAAAAACTATTCTAGAAAATATCTAACTTTCGAAGGAGGCTTATTAGTGACAAGTTGAGCTGCAGAATGGATTAATCTTAGCATTACAAGTTAATTCAGAGTAGAAATCTTATTGTGCTACAAATAATCTTTTCCAATTGTTTTTCAATAAACTTTTAGCCATGGATGAGATTTTTTGTAATATTGTAAGATGATTTTTTACTTAGGAGAACCTCATTTGCACTAAACTTGTCCTTTTCTCAAGCTATTCCAACATATTTCTAATGAATGAATTGGATGAGTTCATGTTGTGAGTTATTGAATTCATGTTGTGATTTATTTCCTTGCTATGAGTCATTATCAAACTTTGCATTTTCTGTTCTTTAGTATAGGTTTTGCTCTGTTTTTAGTGTGACCAACAATTGTTATTTTTCAACATTTAGTTCTTTTCCTTCTTAACATAAAACCACAAAACAAAAAACATCATAAAAACACTAAGCACAACGTAGTGAGAAACAGATACCTAGGCACATATAGTGCACCTCACTTCAGCAGTTTACTAACCCTGGTTGAAAATTTATGACCTCAATTTAGGAACACTAAGTCGAGCACACACCACCCCGCAGCGCTTCGACTATAAACAATCATATAATAAGATCAGACCCCGCTAACCTTTAGTGATGGCATTCACTTTATAACTGGGACTTCATATGAGGCTTGGACACATAAATATGAATAAAATTTTTTCAATGCAAACAACTGCACATACCTCCATTTAACCTTAGTTAGGACAACAATAGTTGACGTATATACGCGTGGGGCCCACTGCTAGCGGCCTTTCCACATCCAACGGTGGATAATACATTGCTCTGGCCTTGACGATCCAACGATCCAACTGGATATCGCACGAGTTAGTTGCACGTTTGTTAACTCGCGATGAGAGTGGGTTTTCAAAACCGCTCAAGGCCACGTGTCGGCCTATGACATTGATTGCATCCAAATGGGGAATACCACTTACCGTACAAAGGCGGTGCGATATGTCGGAAACCCGTCTTTACTATGCGGTCCTCAAGGTTTTGACTACTCTTACTCTAGGTTCTTTCCGCTTACCAACGCCTTACTGCCATTAAACTCTACCTCGTTGTTCATCCTTCACGCGGCCATACCAAAGGAACTCAGGCACGACTATTTTGAGGAGACACGACCCCTTACATATGCCACGTTTTATGTCTTATGGTTTCGACAAGGTTAGTATCGACTCTGCAAATCGATACACCGGTCCTTGGTTCATTCAATCGCCTACACATTCACAAAACTAATTACGAGGTTTTACCTAGCTCACGGAGGTTCGAGCACAGCATCTCCTTGCTCTACCACAAGCGCACGAGAATGTCATTAACCTAATTCACCCTCTGTTCACACAACTGATTATAGAGAAATTCCCCAATTGTTTGACACAGTTATCTGTGGAATTTACCAATGCTCATAATTCCTGAGTCATTAGCTCGTGTTCCACTAAGAACTCAACCAGTCTATATGCACATAACCTCATCACAGGGTTTCTTAATTACCACAGGATTTCAATTATCTTTCACCAGGATGAGTACATATATTCACACATAGAAAACTTACTCAATCAACGCACATATAATAATAACAGATTCCTTATATAAATGAAATTTCTTATAGTCTCCTGGTCCTCGGCTAGATCTTTGATACAATGACCTCCTCTTCCCTATGTAGCTCTATGCAGTTCTCTTTGCATTTTTTAGATTGAATTTCTGGCTTGGTTGGGTTTGTAACCAGTTAACTATTGAAAAGTGCATCCGCATCAGTATTGTAAATTTGCCCAGAATTGAATTTGGGAATGAATTTTGAAGGCATCTATACACAACTTGAGGTTTGAAAATGAGAGAAGAACCGAGACTGTGGATTTTTACCCCATCAACCAAGATATGTTTATGGTAACTAGAACAGTTCCATAAAGTTAGCTTAGAAATTGTCAAATAATAGGGATGCAAACCATTTCCATTGTTTTCTATTTATGGGGGATTGTGGGAGATGTTTGGCGTAAGAGAAGCTTATGCACAATGTAGCCATGCGAGAAATTTTAATCCAGTGACCAAGTGCTCAATTTTGTTTGCATGGTGTTCAAAGTTTTAGAGTTGATGATTTGACAATATAAGCAGTCCGAGAAAGATTCATGCATTTTTATTGATCTTGACTCTGGAAAACCAAAAGACTGAATGAGATGGTATTGCAAACTACACTATTGAAGGATACACGTGTTGATAGACATCTGTAATCTGCAAGTGGAGTTCATCTGGATCAAGCCTACCTTGATACATGTATAATCTAACTCTTGTCCCATAATAACCACATTACTCAACTATTTGAATCTTCATTTCGAAGAGTCGCAAGTCAGGGTTGGAATTAATAATGTCAAAATATGAAACAAAATTTTCCAACAGCCTGATTAAAAGTGCAGTAGTTCTTGGCATATAAACTCCTGGAAATGTGCGAAGTGGTAGTTAAACTATCCAAATCCAGTGCATATAAATCCTTGTCGTATGTTGAAACATGTTTTGACTAATTCATAATGAAAATCGCTTGAAAGCATTCGGTGAATTTTAAGTAATCTAAAAGAGACATGGTATTGTAGCATCAATAAATCTGAAGAAACCAACTGTGAAAATCTTAGTCACTGTTTTGGAGAGATGATGGTTTTTCTTAGTTCCCTTTGTGAGTATTACAGGTGTGAACTACTATAATACTCCTTACTAATATATGTTAAGACTCAACATGGCTATAAATGAAGGAGATTGCTACGCATCAACATCAACATGTTTTCAAGTAGGAGCTCCCTAATTTTGTAACAAACTTCTCTCTGGATGTCAAAATTTGCAGACACTGAAGATTACTCAGGTGATGCCTGAAATTTCCACTGAATTCCTATAAGAATCTTAGATTTGTGACAGAAATCCTTTTGCTAATATATTAGCTTAATCCTTTTAAGTTTGTCTCATTCAACTAATAAAAAATGTTTCAAGGAGTATAATGAAAACTAGATTATGTGTGAAGCATAAAATAATCATTGATGCTAGACTTGGAAGTTAAGAAGTATAATAAGAATTAGATACACTTCTCTAAAGCATAATACCGTTTTTCTGAAGCATAAGACAATAATTGATGCTAGACTTGGAAGTTCGAATAAGACGAGATAAAACAATGAAAAAGGCATTCCATTACTTGCATGAAATATGAGTACTGACTTTTACCAGTGAGCTGGGAGCAAGGTCTATATTTTGACTGGCATCGATTCTTGTGAACTCAAATTTCACTAAAAACATAGTTTTTGTATGTTTTTCAACACATGGTTAAAAATGATAGTGCATCAAAATCTATATTTTTGGGCTGAATACATAACTAATCAAAAATTCTCTTTACCAAGTTATTCGCTTCATCAAAATCTTGATCTTCACATGTGACACTTTTTCTAGGGATAAATATCAAGTGGGTTGTGACATTTTAAAACTTGGTTTGTGGTGAAGTGCCCAAAAGGCAAGTCTATCAAAGCATCTACGACCTATGTCATTTCATAGTAGCGGATGATTTGATATCATAATGGAGGTGCTCTAATTCAAGCAGTGTAGAAGAGGCAAGAGCCTACAAGGCAGATCCAAACTTTGGAGAAGAGCAACGCAGATCCTGGGAAGAATGAAGAATTCGAGAATCCGGGATCTCTTCCAGAGGCCATGATACCAATGGTTTGTCCTATTTGTATATCTTTCTCATCTACATCCAATATAGCCTTAAATTCCCACATAGATCATTGTCTATCAAGTGAGTCAAATGCTAAAAAATTTGGAACAAATTTTTCCAAGCCTAAAGTGAAGGTGAGAAAAAAACGATCAGTCCTAGATATAATTGCTACGACACCTGTTTGCATGCTAGAGGATTTGGATTACAGTACTAGAAAAGAGAAATCAACCGCTGATGCACATCCATTTCCTTTGGATCAGCTCAATCTCAGAGACACCACCAAGCAGAGGCAACATGAATGCAAAGATCTCAACATTTCAAAATTAATGCAAAGATCTCGCGTAGTGGTAATGCATGTATTTCAAAAGAAACAAATAACAATGCACATTCTAACCCATTCGAATAACCACTATAGCAAGGGTTTAATATAATTAGATCCAATCTGTATATTGATGGAAAAAAATTAATATAATTACATTTTCCGTAGCAGAGGAAACTTTGCGAAAACAGAAAAGGAATATAAAAAGAGGATGTCAAGATGTTTATATGACTCGGTACAACAATTATTTGTGCTTAGTAGACACAGCACTGTATTCTTAATGCATTTTCTGTATAATACTAAACAGATTTGTCCAAAATTTGAGATGCAAACTGTAGTCTCTACTACGTTTGGAAAATTGGAGGTTTATAAAAGATAAACTGCGAACAGAATTGTTCCACTATGATAAGAAGCTGTCAGAAGCATTCCTTCTGCTTCACAAACGTGGAACTACCTTAAGAATTCTTATGGTTGATATAAATATTAGAGCATGGCAGTTAAATGTATTAGTTATGCTAAAATACTGAATAACAACTTGAGAGTGCTCTTCAGATATTGTACGAATGCACCAAATTAAAGCTGTACCATTACTAAAGATAAATGGCCAAAAATAGTCAATTTTGATATCGTGAAGTTATTTCTTTCTCGGTAGAAAATTGGGAATAGGATGGAAAATATGAGAGAACTAAGTTCCAAGGACTAAAAAAACAAGGCCAACATAGTTCTGCCTTGAATCAGAGACAAAAGAAAGTTGCCCAAAAAAGTGTTTGCCACTGTCATCACCTAGAGGAGCGCAAAGTCAGTTGATGGTGCCAACTATTTGACGAAGCAGAGAGAAGATTCATGGTGCCAATGGTTGTAGCAAAGTTTTTTGATGTCAGCCATCATTGTAACAAAGCAGATTGATGGTACCAATTGCTGTAGAAGTCCATTGAGAGTGCAACAACTATAGTAGAGTAGTTTGAGAGCACCCATTGAAGCTCCTATATATAGCAGAGTCAACATTTTCCTATTGAACAAGTTTGTATAAAAGCCACATCAAGATCAGATAGCCACAATCCTAAATGAGAACCAGAGCCAAAGCTAAGACAGATTCACGTTTAGCAGAACAAGAAAGCCATAGCAAAGGATCTAACCACAGAAATAGATCATGAGAGATAGCAAGATTCTTGCTTCCACTGTGGAAATGTAGAAACTGTACAAGGGCTTTGCTTCCAGCAGATTTCATTGTGACAGTAATTGATATGGTGTTGTAAGCGCTCATTAGTAGAATCTTAAAGCCATTCTGGAATTCTTTTAACCTGGAGAGGGTTTTCTCTGGTTATAAATCCTCATGTTCAAATTCCATTATGGATTGGTTGTGTTTGATATTATTTTTTTACTGTCTACAGTTGAATTTTCGCACAGAAAATTATCAGTCTAAAGCGAGCAATTTTGCAATGTTTCTTTTGCTTCCTATTGTGAAGTATTTCGCTCAGAACTCTACTCGTTGTAACAGAGGTCTTGGGCATAGAACAGGGGACTTGGGTTTTTTGGAATCAAACTTCAGGTTAAGATGCTCATCTGAAGAATGGCACAATGAGCCTTAGCATGGAGTTGGGAGTACCAATTTGAAGTGCATGTAGGGCATTGTACAATAGACCAGTTAGATTTCTGGACCCTAATACAAAAGTTTCTTCTTCTTTCAAAACGTGTTTCTTGTTTTCTGTAACCAATGTGGGTCCTGTTCTTGTTTCAATTGGGTATGGATCAGCATTTTTTATTGCTCCAAATGATCACACTCTGGGTAGCCCTAGAGGCTATTTGGGGGTGATGAGTCCAATAGGTCTCAATGAACTGTTGCCCTCGCCGGGGAATACTATTGCAGTGGAATTTGATACTATTTTGGATGTTGAATTCCACGATCCTAATGGAAACCAGTAACTTCAGCTCCAGTACTTGTTCACAAAAGAGGGTGCCATCATCATTCATGCGTGCAGAGAGGGTGAATTGCAGGCATTGCAACAGGAGGTGTGGCCACTAGATTATTTGTCTGGTTCTGTTACAAGCACAGAGTATTGAAAAGGATAGACAAATTTAGTTCAGATACTGTGAAATTTCCTCGGAAATTCATCTACAAAGAGCTCAGCAATGCTACGAAAGACTTTTTTTGAATGTGATTGATAATCGATAATAGAAAGCAAGGGTAATCCCCTTGTGAAACCCAAATTTCTGAGCATTTTCTAAAACCTGGTGACAAAGTCATTGTAATGAACAAGCGCCTAGGTCCATATTACATCCAAATCTACCAAGCACCAAGATATATAAAAAAATCCACAGTATCTGCGAACTAAGAATAAGAGGCAGAAAATGTATTTTTCTTACCTGTTCAAATAGTGGTTGGGGTTTACCATGGCAAAAATTTGACAGAGCCCATGTAGCATTTCTTATCATTGAAATTCTGGCAGTATCATTCAACTGGGCAAGAACCTGCCTCAGAGCTCCATGACTGAGGGCAAGATCTCTAAATGTTGCAGAGTCTCCAGCAATATTTCCCAAAGCCCAAACAGCGTTACACGAACACCAGTTGAACTCAAAGTTGGGTACTAGTTTGTTAAATCAAATTCCAAAATTATAGACATATAAAGATAGTTGGGAAGAATAATTTTATGCCTCTAAAATAAACGTGCTACCTGTTCTCCAACATTATCATTCCTAGAGGTAAGAAGTTCCACAAATATAGGCAGTGCCCTGTAATCAATCACAACCTTTGTATTATCAGAGGTTCCTGAGACTATATTAGTCAAAGCCAAAGCTGCTTCAAACTGCATTATCAATCACAAGGTATCACCATCAAAGCTATAATTTTAAGATAACAATTTATCTACCATTGAAACTATAATTTTGAAATAGATACACCTAGTGATATAGACACCTAGTGAGAGTAGAGGTTAGGAAATTATAATAAGAATTATTACAAGATATCACTCACAGTGCAGTTGATTGTTCATTTTCTGTTGTAACTATAATTTTAAACAAGACACACTTACTGATATAGACACCACCAAGTGAGATCAGAGGTTATGAAATTATAAAGAGAATTATTTCAAGATATCATATTACTCATAGTACAGTTAATTGTTTATTGTTTGGTGTAATAATTGTTTATTATTTATAAACACAATCAAACATATTATGAGGGACGGTGATGAAATTGACAACGGTCTCATAACAAACCATAACGGGCACATCCCCTGGCAAGATAGATTTTGAATAAGAAAGAAAGCAAAACAAAGTGATTACTTACAGGATCATAGGCTTCCTGAAGAACAAGATCCAGAGAAGCATCTGTAACCCCTAAAGCAACACCTCTCTCTGCAAGACGAATCGCTACATCTTTCATATGTAGTCTAGAAAATTTTATGAGCTCATCACGAGAAAGAGGATCAAATACAACTATCTCATCAAGTCTATTCAATAGCTCTGGCCTGAAATCTCTTCTAACCTACAAAAATATTCAGAGGCATGTCAAAGCACTGCAGCCAACTCTGTGATAAAATTATATGAAAAATATGCATACACAGAGTCCAGGAGAATGAAACGGAAGGTGTATTGGCAATTGCCAAAATGCAGCAACTAAAATGGTAGGTGTATTGGCAGTTGTGGAAATGCAGCTACTAAAACGGCAAGGTCTGTCAACGGTTGCAGGTGTGTGGATTGTTGCTGGTATTTTCAGACCGATTCCACGGAAATATACCAAAAACCAGTGGTATGTCAAACCTAGAAGGTAACCCGAGAGACTGTGACCATCAGATTAAACAAGTCACAGGTGTCGTGCCTAGATAAGAAGTGTTGACGAAAAAAAAATCGATCTCTTTCATAACAGAAGGCCTATCGGTCTAAATATCTAGTACATGTGGCACTCCATGATAAAGACACATGGTGTGTGGATTTGAGTTTTTCAAGTGGTCAAGTGGGTCGAAAATAGGTGAAATGTGGCACCACTCGGAGATGACATGTGCCAATTGGTACAAGTGGTAGACAATTGGCATGCTCAAGCAACGAGGTGATGCAGGAATGACATGAGGGAGAAAATATCAGAAAATCCCCAAATATGGAGAACTAAAGCTCATTACCAACCTGAGATTAACAACTTTACATGATGTAACCTATGAAATCGTAAATGGAGAAATCATAGTAACAATAAAGTAACCTATGCAACAATAAAGTCGGATTCATCCTGGGAGTGGTAATGGGAGAAATCATAGTGAACAACAGGAAACATGCATAGTTGCTTACAATCAAATAGATGAAAAAACACATACAAAAAACCTAGATAATAATCATGAACAAGCTTAATATTGAATTATGAACCGTAAAGGAACTTACAAAATGTGACATTACGAACCTGGTCAAGCGCACAAGCAAAAATATCCTAGACATGACCCTGGTTGACAAGTTGTATTGCTCATGATGCAAGAGGATTTGTACCGGCACTGCCAAGTCAATCAAAATCCATCATTATCTATACAATAAATACAAGTAATTGATGTAGTATTTTTTACTCTAAGATGCATTCTTATGATAATGTTAGAACATATGTTGGAAATGTCAAAACATACCTGAATAAGCTCCTCTTCGTTTCAAGAACAATTTATTGGAGTCGCATGAACTTGGAACAAGCCTCCCACGATCTCAAAGAGTATCAACTAAGTCAACAGTGACTTTTTTGTTGCTACGCTGGATCAAAGGAGGTTTGCTCCAAGATTAAATCGCTCCAATAAATTATTCTCTACTAAACAGGGCCAACCACGTGAAGGTGGAAGCTCTTATGGCCCCTCCCCCCCCCCCTCACATCACTCTCAATTCCTCAATACCCAATCTATATTTCATTTTTTACTTTCATGAGCATAAAAAAAAATATTCAATAACTAATAAAAAAACAATTCAACAAAAAGTATGCAAGGAAACATTGCAATTAATGCTTGACATAAAAATAGTATGATAAACGAGTTTTTTATATAACGCAAAAAACGTTCCAAGTATGGTAACGTTTGTCTTATAATAATACAATATTTTACATTATCAAATTTTCTTTTTCTTCTTCCTATTTCTAAAGCTCCTAATTACATCATCAATATCATCATGCTCTACTCCTATTTCGTGCCTTTCGACCCGCACTGCTGACCTAGTTGCGTAGTCACGATGTCTGGTCTCATCCAGTGACGGGGCATCGCCTACAAAAATAGATAATATTAAATTTTAATTGTCGGTTTTTAAATATCATTGAACTAGTTCGGTAATATTAATAAAAAAAATTGCAATGAGATTATTTACCTGGTGCACCAGTTGTCGCCGTTGGGACTATTGCCCTATCTTCCTCTCTGGTGGTAAGATCCTCAAGGGAAACATTCTCTGTCATTTAAAAAAAAACGTTATAAGGACAACCATCAAGGTATAATTAGAAAAAATTATAAGTGGAAATTAATTACCGTCATGGCCCTCACTGATAGTAGCATTGTCGGCCTGGTCCCCACTACAATGATCAGGTTGCACGTGAGGAACATCTACATCTGGCTCTACAACTGGGTTATTTGCCTCATCGGTAGTACTGCTCCCCTGATTTAAACAAAATTGTTAGACATTAAATTTATGGACGAAAACAAACATATTGAAAGGTTAATGTTTTACCTTATCAGGCATTCTGGATCTTGGGACCTGCCCCAAGTTTCTGCGACGTTCAACTACGGCTTGATAGCTGAAATGGAAAGCGATATTTTTATCTTCCTCTGTATTTTTTGTTCCGAATTCATCACCCTACATTACATATGATTTTTTATTTTTAATCATATTTTATAGGATTACAAAAAAGTTGGAAGGTGATACAATTAATTATAATATGTTTAGCTACTTAATTACAATTCTTGCGGCTAATTTCAAGTAGCCGCCCTGGCCTAGCTTGTGATGGCCCTTTTTTTCAATCCTAGCTTTGGTTTCCTTCAAGGTATTAGGCAACCTATCATCAAAATATTGAAGTCAGATATGACGTAGCACACTTTTATTTTAGACATAGATAAAATTAAAGCTATTGAATTAAAGTTGTAATTTACCTTGCAGGTCCAGTTGACATTTTTCCTTCTTTCTTTGCCCTTTTCTCTTTTCCGTCATGGATGAATTCTCTCCACTCACTCTCTGGAACTGTGAGAGGACGCTTGTATCTAGGGTTAAATTGAAATTGCATCCTATAGGTTTCCCTGGTATATTTCAAATATTTGTCAGCTACTCGAGCCACCGCTGTTCTGTCAAATGTGCCGACCCCCAAAAGGGCTTCTAGATAATCTAGAAGTTCTTTTTTCAGGCTGGAATTCTGGGAATTCCACCTTGTGCGTATGGTTGGGCCAAAAATTACCAACGCATGGCTCTCCAAAAACCTGTAGAACTCATTTTTTCCTACATAGAAAAAAAAAAGATATTATCATTAATTTAAAAATAAAAATCATGATAAATATGTTTTAGATAGAGTACATGAAATAGTTAAAATATTAAAATTTACTTGGGAGTTGTACGTGCTTTATAGGGACACCTTCATCGTTCACCAACAACGTGCCATTAATGGTCCCTGTGGAGCTGACACGTGTAGCTCCAGGAAACGCAATAATGTAATTGGCCATATCAGCCTCATCATTGCCAACACGTTCAGCAGTTGGCTGGGTGTCTGCTTGGGCAGGGTGTGTTTCTTGGCTGGCACCTAAAGGAGTAGAAGGTGTACGAGAGGGTTGCTGGGCAATCTCTTTCCCTTTTGTCCCACTACCACCAACACTGGGTTCAGCAAGTGTCAGAAAACGCTACATACAAAATAACTTTTTGTTAGTTTAGTCAATGTAAAAATTAAAAATCAAACTATCACAATTCATCTCATGCAGAACAAAGAGAATATCCTTTTGACTTTTTATTATTACCTAATATTTTTCTAGCTAGGTCATAAGTTTTTTTATCCTCTCTTATGTTTCAGGTGTTTGAGGCGCATCTATCAAAGTATCAAATTCTGACCTTGCATTTCGTGCCTTTTTTCGCAACAAGAGCACTGGAGATAGGGATGAAGAAAGCTCTTCCTCATAGAGGGAATCATTAGGCGTACCATGGCTAGGTGTCTGCATATTTGAACAAAATTAATATTATTTCAATTATGTAAATAACTAAAATACTTGAAGATAGAGCAATTTTGGCATTTTACATGTTCTTCCGCTGGCCTCTTTCCGCGATTGTCCCGTCTCGGGGTTGTTCCTGTACTACCCTAATTAGTCTACCACATTGCAATAAAATTATAAATGTAAAAACTTGAAAACAATATCTAACTTGAAAACACAAAATGAAAACTGAAATAATTTCTAATAAAACACTGGAAGACAGAGTTAGAGTTTCAAATATGCCTTGCATTGAATTCAGTCCTGGAAACATATCATTGCACATTAAGGCACCCAAAAAAGAGACGAGTTGACAATGAGACTAAACTGGGTTATTTGTAGTGAAATTTTAAAATCTCAAAAGGTATATTAATTATCGAAACAAATCAGCTTCATAATTTCAGTATTATTGAGTCTGCAGTGTATAAATCACAAAAAAATTGAAATAAAACACTAGAAAAGAAACAGATTGAAATGTGTATATACTCCAACAGAACTGACATTAATAGGCTCTCATTATGGAGCACAAGACCACCTCTGTGTAAGATGATGGCAAGGCCTAAGGAAGCTTTACTATTGGAAAAAATAGTCTGGTGGCTAAAGATATACACTGCCTATTCCATGCCTCTTTAGATTCTTGCCACCAAAGCACACCTTGAGCAATGAGAACACTATTTTTAAGAGTGATTCTGGTTGGGTGATTTTCTTACCAGGTTCGTGTAGCACAGGCATGTATGCCCCACCTATCAAGATGGTGGGAAAAAGGAGTGACATCAAATATGGTAGAAGTTCATTCAGCCCAGGAATTGATTGATTCTCTTCTAATTACTGGAGACAAGCTTGTTGTTTTAGATTTCTACGCTCCTGGTTGTGGTGCCTGCAGATCTTTCCATCCTAAGGTATGTCGGAGGATTGAATCATTAACCAATTTGTAATGTTATTCTATCAAAACGTTAATTTTTGAAGTAACTATTTTAGTTGTTCCTGGTGAAACATGCCTTTTTATGTATTCCATTCAAACAGCTTTCGAATGGGTTTCTCCTCTCTTTCCTGGATATAATGTTCTCTGAAATATATTGTTTGAGCTGACAAATTCTACGTCTCCTTAATCGGCCCCATGTTCTCACCATGGCTGTGCTCCTTTCAGTTTTTCTTTTATGGTCTATTATGGTTTTGCTTAGGGGGTCTAAGAGACTTGGGGTACTCGTTAGATCGTCCTCTTATTCTATTAAAAGAGTCTCTGTGTCTATCCAGTTGTGAGACGACTTCGCGCTGAAAACCTTCCTAAAGAGTGTGTCTGCCTCATAAATTGTGAACCCTGTAGATATGAGTTATGGAAATTTTCCAGAAATCTCTAAACAGGTCCCTGATCCTTTGGTTCCAATTGGAAAGGGCCAGATTGCATCTTTGATGAGAAACTGGATTATCCTTGTAAGCAGATTGATTCTTCTTTTTACAGATTTATAACCACTAGGCATACTGATCGTATAGATATCTTCTTGTTACAAATGTTTACCATGAGTTTTATGATGAACTTATATGGTATCTCTCACTCAATGTTGCAATATAACTAAATTTAGTTGGCCCAAACAAAAATGCTGGATCTATTTCATCATAACAACTATAATTCTACATTGTTCAGTTACATGATTCTTACCTAACATGTGCTTTGCTAAGCTTTAGGTCATGCTCTCTTTGGTAGTCATATAAATACTTGTATTTAATAATTTTTTTGCAACATGAATTTTGAGTTCGTACTCAATGGTGTTAACCATTATCATTGCAAATAAATATTACAGTAGTTATGTCACTCTTGTCTTTATGCTCATATGTATGAGATGACATGGGTATATTACCTTGCTTGTTCTCTGATGGAATTTGTATGCAGGGTGCAGAGATTCCCTGCACAGAGATGTTTGGCACATTTTCATTAGCAGTGGGAGCCACAGTATGTGCAATTTCTTTACTTGAGTTGTTGGTATTAGATTTGGAACCAAATATTCAGAAAATAATGACTCCAAATATGCTTTTATAGGTTGGAATGGAATACTGCGTTCGATGGGCTCACCGAGCTCTCTGGCATGCTTCGCTGTGGCATATGCATGAGGTATAACTATAGTTTACAGAAAAGTGGACCAAGAATTACTTTTTTTTTTTTTAAATCCAACTGTAATATAGCAGATATGTTTTGCACTATGCAATCCCCTTTTGTTCCATTGATTACAGGACTGTTGAGATGTTAGTTTTAGATTGTAATTGACAATTCATTTTCTTTGGGCAGTCTCATCACAGGTCAAGGGAGGGACCTTTTAAGTTGAATGACGTGTTTGCCATTATCAACACTGGTCTGGCCATTGCATTACTGGCTTATGGATTCTTTAACAAAGGCTTTGTGCCAGGCCTTTGTTTTGGTGTTGTAAGTACTGGCCTCTGTTTTGACTGTTGCTACCATTGAAATTCACAAAAGTAATAAATTGACAGTATTCTTTAAAGAATGATGTGACCACTGTAAATTTAAACCAAGTTTGATTTAACAGCTATGTCAAGGTGATTTTCAACAGCAGTATGTTAGTCACTCTATTATCAACCTACCGTGCATTTTGAAAAATTCCTCAGGGGCTTGGTATCACTGTTTTTGGGATGGCATATATGTTTGTCCATGATGGTCTTGTTCATCTCCGCTTTCCTGTTGGGCCTATTGCTGATGTTCCATATATTCTTAAGGTAGCAACTGCACATCAGTTTTGTTCCTAATTTCCTTATCATAGCTCTATAGATCACTTCATTTATCTATGAGTTAGACATAGATTTCTTTCCAGTAAGTAGTGGATCTCATATAGATTTGTTTAAATGCCATTGCAACTTCATCATGCAGACAAGTTTAATGGTGTACCATATGGTCTTTTCCTTGGACCAAAAGTGAGTTTGCTTCTTCCCTTATAACCGTTTGTATCTTTGTATTTCAAATGTGTTTAGAGTTATTCATGCGTGGTCTTAGGTGAAGATGTATTGATAGTTTATTGATTTTTGAGTTTCACAGGAACTGGAAGAGGTTGGAGGCCGTGAAGAGCTAGAGAAATTGTATAATATTAAAATAAAGGGCCTCCAAAAGCTTCAGTGAAGGCTCTGACTTTCTTTCTTGTGTTATTTAGCACAAATTTTCCCATTTTATATCTACGCTCATAGGCAACTCCATTTTCCTTGAGAGCTAAATTTGTACACACTATGAGAGTAATCTTTGGCATGCAAATTAGTATTTGAGACAAGAGTCTTAAAAAAATAGGGGATTTTATGTTGTCAAAGGGGATCCTTAACATAAGGGTAGGTTAGAGCAATCCTAATCATCTAGCTCATGCATATGAGAAAAATCCCCTACATGTATACTACATTAAATATATTTTTTAGCAGATCACATAATGGTCGAGTCCCTGTGTGCAGGGTTTGTAAACTTTGGTTGAAAAGCAATAACCAGTTCTGAAATAATGCCAGTGTATTAATAATGAGGATTTTGTTGTAAAGAACCTTTTTAAAATCAAATCACACATCAGAAGAAAAAATTGCAGCTTTTTTGGAAAGGAATTTTGGCTATTTATGTATGAGAAACAAGGGTAGCAGATCAAACCATTCATTATGCTTGGTTTTTGAAACTAGCAATAAGTTAAGAAATTATATTCATCATGAAATCAAGTCATTGATATTGAAGATGATAGACGAGAATTAGATTGATGAGATATTTATGTCCATACTCGGTTTCATGAAGACCTAAAAAATTTCTTTTATTTTGGATATTGGCATGTATGGTTCACATGTTAGAATTTTTACCCCAAAATTTCGAAAAGGTGCTTTTGAGGGACCATAGATGATCTTGGATAGATGGTACTATAGCGTTCTCTTTATCTAATAGAAACTATGTTCACCCTTTCATGTGGTTACTCCTCCTCCAAGCAACTCTTTCTTTTATGTGGTTCCCTTGCACCTCCTGGTGCAATTGCTAGTGTATGTTATACTTTGAATCTAGTACAGATTTCAGGATTTTTCATAATTGCAGACTTGAATCAGCTGCATATTTTCAAACTTCTTATCTTGAAGACCTATACATTTGTTTTTTCAGATCTTGAGACTTCATACCAAAATTGCAGACCTTAGGCTGAGCTCAATTTTGGGGTAGTTCAGAAAAATTATAAAATTTATCTCTTGCAAAATAGCAGATCTCAGTCACAACAGGAAGCTGGTCTTGAAGAAGTATTTGAGCAGGAAATTTGGTCTCTTATTGAGCTCTTTTATTTGCAGACCTCAAACCTCAAATTGTTACAGATTTTGGGCTAGTTGTTGCATACATTGCGTCAAGGAGTTTGGATTTTTGCACTGTTTGGAGATCCTCTTAATAGATCTATTTTTTTTAGTAGCCTTACCTTCAACAAGAAGAAGAACTTATTTGGAAGAAGACATTGGGCTTGGTTGAAAATAGAGTTTGGTTCTTCTTGAAGCAGACTTCAACTCATATTTATTAAAGATATTCCTTGCATTATTGCTAATCTGTGGATAAAAACATTTTTAAAGGATTGCTAAAACAAAGGAGCAAGTAACCCTTGTTGAAGACCTTATTGAATATATTGTTGGAGCAACTTCTATTAAAGTTGTTGTGAAGACCTTGAGGACATTTTTGGAGCAAAATTGTTGAAGCTGGTGGTATAGAATTGTTTGAGACGATCTTGAAGGGCCTTGAAGTGAAGCTTTTTGAGCAACTATTGAAAAATCCTTAGAGCATTTAAGGCACTTTCTATCTTCCATCACCTTTTTCCTTTCAATATCCTTTAAACGATTTTGTTGATATTTAATGTTTGAAATCACGTTATAATTCCTTGATTATATGTGTTTGGGGACTTTCCCTTTGAAATTACCCAAAAATACCCTAGCAATTTTATCTTCGGATGCATGTCCGACCCTATTGTTCAATATTTTGATTGATAGTAGTAAACATAGAGAGTTAGGGGGCTCTTGACTTGGTTTGGTTGGGCCATTAGATCCCTAACATCTACTAGGGAGAACCCCCCTTGAGTTGGAGGAGATCTAGCCCGAAGTGAAAAGAGGTTGGTGAGGTGACAATGGGGCTATTGAATTACACATGGTATCACACTTTAGCTTTAGGACTTTATCTTGAGAAGTGCGAGATTTGCTATATCAATTCTCAAATTGTTTACAACACTATTGTTAAGAACTAATAAGAAGTGATGTTGAGGGGTTTTTGGGTATAAGAAACAATACCATTTAAAAACTAGGGTTCTTAGTCCTTAGCATTCCTTCACCTGGGCCTAGGGGCACACAAGAATAATTTCACACTAAACCATGCAAACTTAAAAGTAACTTAACATATCCATAAATTAATAATAATCATAATTCATAATTTCCTATTGTACGATATAATGCAAATTATTCAAACATGAAGCAATGAAGACATAAAATGTCTGAATTTCAAGATTGATGAACCAATACAAGAATTTAGAAACTACAACTTTGATTCAATACTCTGTGTCCTAACTCCAGGAAGGAATCTAGTTTGTAGTACATAACATGCATCGTGTATTATCAATTCTTAATTGAAAACAACTAAAGGTCATCTACCTCATCAATTCCTTCCCATTTTGTGTTTTTATGTTATATTCCTTATAAAAGTGTCAAATTTCTCTCAAAGTAAGAAACCATTGAATAAAATAAAAAATAGTTGAGATATGATTGAGAAATGGTCATTTATTTGTTGAAAGGATCTTCACAATTTCTTTGGTTGTTTTTCATCTCAAGAAACAAGAAATGACCTAAGAAACTATCGTGATGTAATATAAGAAACAACACAGTGCAATGGCCATTTTCAAAGCCAAATGATGTCCATTGAGGACATGGCCTTTATTTTGTGTAGAAATTTGCTGAATAATGATTAATTATCCACCGAGACTATCCTGATCACATACAATTCGAATTTATATGCAACACATAATCTCTTCCACTCAGATCATCACACATGCAGAAATAAAATCAAGCGATAACACATCACTTCATCATACACATTAACACAGTATGTATGGGGAAAGCTTATAGCTGAAAACCCCGCAGCTATTGTGTATATTATAATGGAGAAATCATGTAACAAACTCAGTACAATACTCCTCACAAGTACTCAGTACTTTCTCATGAAGTTACACACAATCTAGCTCAGTTTTGAACATGTTACTGGTTCAAAACTCACCACTAATTGCCTTTCCTCTATTGCGCAATCCAGGCCTATCTATATAGAGATCCAAGGTTCGAATATCCTTGGCTTGACAGCGCAATCATCATGGGAAATTCCTCCAAGTGTGGTGCAAATCTCCTGCACAACTGATGTCGCCACTGATAGCTAACTCCACCCTTTCATCTATCTCTTTCACTGGTCTCCACTGAACTGATCATGCACTGTAGTGAACTGATGTGTTCTTGAGTTGAATAATGAGTTACTAATTAATTAATTAAATAATATTTAATTCACTCCACTCATAACTAATTGATTAGCTAGTTAAACTAATCTCAACTAGTTCAACTAAAATAAACAGAACACAACTCCACTAGCTGTCTCATTAACTCCACCAAACTTCTGCCACTGAAGTCCTAACTGAAGTCAACCATGCATGATGCCATCAAACCCTTGGGAATAGCATAATTCCTCTGTTAGATGCATGAGCCACTTCCAAGGCTCGAACTGAAGTGCTCCAAGAGAGTAAACTGAAGTTTATAGTCCAAATATTATTAAGGGTAAATAATATTTGACTTCCCTATTTTAAGGAGAGGCAGTCTAAAAATAGACTTCGACCTATAGGTCCAAAAAATAGAGTCCCGTCTATTTTTACCAACATGACACATACTCCAAGAATCTCATACTGCAATCCCCGAACCATGCTCCATATGTCTAAAAATAGACATAGTCTAAAAATAGATTTTGCGCCAGAATTTGCCTGCGGGCCCACTTAGTGAAGGCGACTTCATTTCACTAAGCTCCATCATCTTGCTGCATTTTCAACACTCCCTCTCAGCAATATATGGATTATCTGCAACCCCTATCCTGCCTCTGTGGAATTCGAACTTGCTCCTGGTGAGCGCCTTCGTCAGGATGTCGGCATCCCGATCCTCCGTGGGAACATATGAAAGCATCATGATTCTCCGCTGAACACAATCTCTGATATGATGGTACCTGATGTCGATGTGTTTGGACCTATCATGAAATATTGGATTGGCCGAGAGTTTAATGCAACTCTGGTTATCACAGTAGATCACTGTAGGCTCCAAATGCAACCTGAACAATCCTGCGAGGATCTTCCTCATCCAAATAGCCTCGCATGCAGCCAAGCTAGCCGCCATGTACTCGGCCTCTGCTGAACTGAGTGCCACGGATCTCTGCTTCCTGCTGTACCAGGAAACTGCTGTCGACCCAACGCTGAAAACTCCTCCAGATGTGCTCTTCCGGTCCGTTGGGCTCCCTGCCCAATCTGCATCAGTGAAGCCAGAAAGCTTCGCTCCATCCTCCTGTCTATACCATAGACCATATCCCGATGTGCCACTAAGATAACGCAATACATGCTTGCCTGCCTTCCAAAAGAGCTTGGTAGGCTTAACCATAGTTTGCGAAAGCTGGTTAACAGCATAGCATATATCGGGTCGTGTATTGACCAGATACATAAGCGACCCCACCAACTGTCGATAGACAGTGGCATCCACTACCTCCGTCGAAGTAGCATCCTCCTTCCTCCAACCACCAGGAAGAGGAGTGTCAACAGGCTTGCAGCCTTGCATGTTGAACCTCTCCAGAATCTCCCGGGCATACTTGCCCCGAGAAACAAACAGTCCTCCGCTGCGCTGCCAAATCTCCAATCCCAGGAAATAATGAAGGATGCCCAAGTCCTTCATCTCAAACTCTCGTGCAAGATCCTCCTTGCATGAAAGTATCAACTGCTCATCGCCAGTTAAAATCAGATCATCTACATACAGTACGATGATCAACAGCTTCCCCTCCACCACAATCTGGTACAGGTTTGGATCCGCCTCACTCTTGGAGAATCCAAGCCCGGTGAAGTAGCCGTCTATCCGAGTGTACCAAGCACGAGGTGCTTGCTTCAGCCCGTACAGTGCTCTCTTGAGTCGGCACACATGTGACTCACTGTTGAAGATCTCAAAACCTTCAGGCTGCTCTATGTACACCTCCTCCTCAATAACTCCATCGAGGAATGCAGTCTTCACATCCATCTGATGAATGTGCCACCCCATCTGCGCTGAGAGAGCAAGGATCGTCCGTATGGAAGAGTACCTTGCGACAGGTGCAAAAGTCTCCTCATATTCAATCCCCTCGATCTATGAAAAGCCACGGGCGACAAATCTCGCCTTGTACTTCTCCACACTCCCGTCAGCCGCCTGCTTCACCTTGTAGATCCATCGCGAACCCACCACTGATTTCCCCACCGGTCTTGGGACAATCTCCCATGCACTGTTCCTGACGATTGAATCATATTCTTCGATCATGGCATCTACCCATGCGGGTTCCTCCACAGCTTCCTCAAAAGAGGATGGCTCCGTCACGACACATTGACTCGCAAGAGCCATGTATCCAGTGTACCGATCCGGTGACTGCCTCTGTCTGCGCTGTGCTGTAGGTGGTCCTACAACCTTCTCTGCATCTCGAGCCAGTCGCTCATCTTCTGTAGTGCGCTTGCGCCCTCTGATGGTTGGCGCTGCATGGGTGGTCTCTTCCACCTCCTGAACTTCCTCTTGTGGCTGATCCACATCCAGAAGCTCCTCCTTAGGAACTAACAGCTCCTCATCTGCATGCAAGTGTAGCTCCCTCTCAAGCGAACACTGCATGGCTTTCTCCTCCTGAAATTTTATATCCCGTCGCACAACAGTCTTGCGACTGTCTAACAAATACACCCGGTAGTTGTGAGGTGTATCAGTGTACCCCAAAAATATTCCAACCTCAGCAGTTGGATCCAGCTTCCTTCTCGCATCCTTCGTCACATACATGTAGACAGGAGAACCAAAGATCCACAAATGGGAAATATCAGGCCTCTTGCCAGAATAAGCCTCCTCCGGTGTACTCATGCCAAGAACCTTATGAGGACAACGGTTCTGCACATACACTGCTGTATTGCATGCCTCAGCCCACAAGTGAAGGGGTAGGCCCTGATCATGCAACATCGCCCGTGCAGCACCCACGATCATTTTGTTCTTCCGCTCAGCCACCCCGTTCTGCTGTGGGTTATGGGGTGCGATGAGCTCTCTCCGAATCCCTTCTGCGCTGCAGAACTCCTTGAATTCAGCCGAGATGAATTCACCACCGTTATCACTCCTTAGAGAAATCACCTTCTTCCTCGACTCCTTCTCGACCAGTGCTTTAAACTCATAGAACTTCGCGAATGTATCGCTCTTCTTCTGCATGAAGAAGATCCAGCACTTTCGAGAGAAATCATCAACAAAGATCACATAATACTTGTGCTTTGCTGTCGAAGCAACTGAGAAAGGACCACACACGTCCGTGTGAACTCTCTCAAGGATCGTCGTGGCGCGACTATCCTTCTCGTGAAAGGTGGCTTTCACATACTTCCCTAAAGTACACCCCTTGCACTGATCTGACTGCGCAAGGGTGCCCTTAGGAAGCCCAGTAGAAATCTGCTGCAGAATCTTCAAAGCTCCATGGTGAAGGTGGCCCAATCTCCCGTGCCACAGTTCGCCCTCATCATCCCGGCTCACCACTTCTCCCGCCTTGCATGCCATAGCTGCGCAGCCATCTACCTGCAACTGATAAAGGTTCTTGGTTCGAACCCCTATCTTCCGGGTCTCTCCAGTAGTCTTACTGTGCAGGAAGGCTTTTCCTTCGCTAAAGACCACATCATACCCCTTATCCTCCAACATCGCCACAGAAATCAGGTTCTTCTTCAATCCAGGTACATGCATGACATCCTTCAAGACAAAGGGTTTACCAAACTCCCTCTGAAAGGATATGGTACCGATACCAGTCGCACTGTATCTACCATCATCGCCCATCTCGATGTGCACACCCAAATCTTTGTCCTCCAGATCTGAGAACAAATCCCGATCTCCCGTCATATGAAATGACGCACCACTGTCCAAGAACCATATCGATCCCATCACACTTGAAACCAAGCATGCGATCAGTGAAAAGTCAAGCTCGAACTGTGAAGCCAAAGCTTCTCCATCTGCAGATCTTCCCGCTTGCTTGTTCTTCTTCTTCTTTGGACAATTGGTAGCATAATGTTCGTGATCATGGTAGTGAAAACACTTCACTTTCGCCATATCCTGCTTCTTGCCCTTTGCACTAGAATGAGAGGTTTTCTTACCCTTCCCCTTCTTTGCTTTGGCCACCAAAGTGCAATTTTCTTCATCAGCTCCCTTTGATGAAGATCCATCTCGAGTAGTCCTCCTTATCTCCTCCTGCATGAGATCTGCCCAAAGGCGCTCCCATCTCGGCAGCTTCTCCCGACCATTGACACTATCTTGATATGAGTGCCAAGCCTTCGGAAGACCAAGGAGAGCCAGGTCGACCATGTCCTCATCTTCGACAGTCACCCCCACACTTCCCAGCTCATCTCTGCATTGAGTGAACTTCGTGAGGTATTTGGCGATACTGTCGCCCTTCTCCGTCTTGATGTTCCTGAGCTTATCTTTGAGCGCCAGCTTCCTTTGGTTGCTCTTACTCTGGAATAGATCCGTCAAGGCTTTCCACATTAAATATGGAGTAGCCTTTCCATGCAGGCTGGATACAATATGATCCTTGACGCCCTCCAACAGGATCCTTCGACATTTCTCCATCTTCTTTTGCCATGCATCGACTTCAGCAGGATCAGTGGGCTTTTGGACATCCGTATCTACGAACTCCTTCAGACCATTATCTTCTAATACTGCCTCCATGCGATCCTTCCATGCAACATAATTCGGACTGCCTTCAAGAGCATATTCGAGTCGCAAACCGTTGAAAGACATTTTCAACACTGGCACCAAGAAAACAAAACTGCTGCAAAATTTCGAATTCCACCTCAAAGCTCAGCCGCTCTAGATCATGAGAACAAATTATTTCTAGCACAGATATCGACTGCAAGGGGCGTTTACCAGACCTTTCACTTTCCGAAGAAAGATGAATCCGGAGGCTACCTGGCCCGCATGCAGACTCTGTCTACCGAAATAAGTTTGTAATCACTGTGATGATCAATCTGAACTTCAATAGCTCCGATACCATGTAAAAATCTGCTGAATAATGATTAATTATCCACCGAGACTATCCCGATCACATAAAATTCGAATTTATATGCAACACATAATCTCTTCCACTCAGATCAACTCAGATCATCAAACATGCGGAAATAAAATCAAGCGATAACACATCAAATCATCATACACATTAACACAGTATGTATGGGGAAAGCTTATAGCCGAAAACCCCGCAGCTATTGTGTATATTATAATGGAGAAATCAAGTAACAAACTCAGTACAATACTCCTCACAAGTACTCAGTACTTTCTCATACAGTTACCCACAATCTAGCTCAGTTTTGAACAGGTTACTGGTTCAAAACTCACCGCCAATTGCCTTTCCTCTATTGCGCAATCTAGGCCTGTCTATATAGAGATCCAAGGTTCGAATCTCCTTGGCTTTATAGCACAATCATCATGGGAAATTCCTCCAAGTGTGGTGCAAATCTCATGCACAACTGATGTCGCCACTGATAGCTAACTCCACCCTTTCATCTACCTCTTTCACTGGTCTCCACCGAACTGATCATGCACTGTAGTGAACTGATGTGTTCTTGAGTTGAATAATGAGTTACTAATTAATGAATTAAATAATATTTAATTCACTCCACTCATAACTAATCGATTAGCTAGTTAAACTAATCTCAACTAGTTCAACTAAAATAAACAGAACACAACTCCACTAGCTGTCTCATTAACTCCACCAAACTTCTGCCACTGAAGTCCTAACTGAATTCAACCATGCATGATGCCATCAAACCCTTGGGAATAGCGTAATTCCTCTGTCAGATGCATGAGCCACTTCCGAGGCTAGAACTGAAGTGCTCCAAGAGAGTAAACTGAAGTTTATATTCCAAATATTATTAAGGGTAAATAATATTTGACTTCCCTATTTTAAGGAGAGGCAGTCTAAAAATAGACTTTGACCTATAGGTCCAAAAAATAGATTCCCATCTATTTTTACCAACATGACACATACTCCAAGAATCTCATACTGCAATCCCCGGACCATGCTCCATATGTCTAAAAATAGACATAGTCTAAAAATAGATTTTGCGCCAGAATTTGCCTACGGGCCCACTTAGTGAAGGCGACTTCATTTCACTAAGCTCCATCATCTTGCTGCATTTTCAACATTTTGTTCCTATTTCATAGGAGTTTCGGGTAGAAATGGAACTTTGTTGTACCATTAACAGTAGTAAAAAGGGAAAACCTTCTTTTTCCATGGGAAATAATTTACCTTTCCTTTTTTAAGATAATCTAAATCACAAAAAATGTGAACTATACTGCACACATTCTTGGATAATGTGAAAGTGGAAAAGGAATACCCACACAAGTGATGCACACATGTACACTTGAACACTAATATATTTTTGTAGTTGAAATGCAATGCTTGTTTTCATTTAAATATAGGGTTTTTAAAGCAGGGAGAAATAATGGCTGCCAATTTAATAAGCGTTTCTTTGGGAAAATTTTAAATCTTGTATTGGGTGATGAAGATAATAGAGGGTATTGAATCTTGATTCTTGACATTGTGTTTAACTTGAATAACTCAAATGATTATAAATATTAGTGGATGAGTTCTTTTTTCAAGTATGTCACTCAAAACTCTTATGTCAAAGCATTGTATGATGGCTAGCATTTTCTTGTTTCCCTTTCTTCAGTTCAATGTAAAAAGTATATTAATATATTGGAGCACGAATGATAACTACAATTGTTTGCTCTGCAGTATATCCAACCCCAAGATTATGAAAATTTTTCTTAAGTGGAGCTATTGGTTATTGATGAAGCAACTGCAATTCCATTGCCTATTGTAAAGGCTCTGCTCGGGCCATATTTAGTGTTTCTGTGCTCTACTGTAAATGGGTAATAATTATAAATGAGCCAACCACAATCACATATTTTGTAACCATTCGATTTCCATGGATAGTGATGATGATATTAACCCTATATATCAGTGACCTATATCTATATGAGAATGATCTCAACATTGACCTTGATATGGTTGTATGGATGTGACCTTTGGTATGTCATCAGAAAATCCCCAAATATCAGAAAATCCCCAAATCTGGAGAACTAAATCTCATCACTTTCAATCTGGAGTACTACCCTTGTGATAAAGTTGATGACTTTCGATCTCCCATTCTCTACCACTTTGCACTTCACCTTCAATATAGATCAGACCAAGGGAAATTCGTTACTGGGTGTTGAGATGGATGAGTTTGTCGAACTAAAATCCATAGCTTAAAATTCATGAAACTGGTGGAGTCAAATTCATGCAAGCACAAACACATCTTACACATCCTCTTTGAAACTCATCCGAAAGAACATTGGAAGACATCTAGAGAGAACCCTATAGCCTAACACAATCCAATGGAATTGACTAAAAAAACCCAAATAGAGTCAACCCTAGTATAGGAGGAAGGGCTTGCAGTAAGAACTTACCATTTTGCAAGCGCTGAGGGCGAATGTTGTTCTGCAAGAGCTGAGGGTGAATGCTGAGGGTGAATGCTGTTCTGCAAGAGCTGAGGGAGAATGCTATTCTGCAAGAGCTGAGAGCGAATGCGCGTGTGATATCAGACGTTAATGTAGTTTTTAATAAAATCATTTTTATGTAGCGCGAATTTGATTTTTGTATTTCAAATCATTTTTATATACATTTGATTTTTGCATTTCTAATACAAGTGACAAACAAATTTCTACAAGAGGTTGAAATTTTTACTAGAATAGCCATGAAAGACTAATTAAAATGGCTTAAAATGCAAATGGATCTTCAAAATAAATGTAATTGAAGGTTCTCCCCACTAAATTTTTGCAAAAGTGCTTACATTATTTAAGTTATCTAGGATATTTTTTTGTATTACACAATCTAAATTAAATAATGAAATAGTTGGGTAGTCTTATTGTTTCAAATTAGGACACAATTTTCAAATGGTGATGAAGTTTCATGTGATGATTAACTGACAATATTCTCCTTTCCTATCCTTGAAAAACTATACAAGGTTCCATGCTACCACATGAAACCCTAACTCATGTAGCAGCATAGGACCAGTCCTCCATTTTGCCAATCATAAGGCATTTTGCACGTATTTGACAACTAGAATTTGCGGATTCCCGTTTTCCGTGACGTGCTAGGAAGGATAGAAGACTTAATTTTGACGTTTGAAATTTTTTCAAAAACGTTCTTATGCCCTTTAATTTCCACTTACCAATAATTTTGCAACACTAGTCCTCTTCGCAATTGCAAGGTTGTACTCAAAAAGTAAGGAAAGTTACTTTTTTGGCTCACTCAAAATTAAAAATTTAATAAAGGAATTACCACTTATCATTATTGATATTTTAAAATTATAATCAATTTAGTTTTCCCCTTCCTATTACAGAAAGTTCACAAATCCTTTCTTTTACATAAAACACCAAAGAAAGAATAAAGCTCGTTGCCCTGCAAACTTCCAAGGTTGTGATTAGTGAAGCAGTGAAAAAGTATGGCTATAGCACTAAAAAATTAGAATTCCAATCTTCCCCAACATGAAGTAGTGTTAATATAGCTGGTGGCTTGGCTTGATGGTCAAACAGTGAATTACACAAGCACAAAATAAAATCTTTAGGCATCTAGTTCCTTACACTCGCACTCTCAAGGCATTCAGACTTAGGCCGAGCTCAAGATTGGCTCCGAGGGAACTAGATTGGCTCATTAACCTGCCACATTTTAATTTCATAAGGTATGTTCGAAGTTTGAACTGCTAGGGTAATTTATTATTGTGAAATCATAGTTCTAAATTATCTCTTATTCTGTGAGCAATGTAATCTATTAATTGTAAGCATATTCATTAAAAAAATTCAAACTAATTTTAGCATGAATGATGACAATTTATATATTAATTGGTTTTTAAGAGTATTTGTATTATGTAGGAGCACTGGAAAGAAAAATCAAGACTTCATTTTCTATTTTCCTTATTTTATTGGGTTGAACTGGAGAAAATTGAATATGAATAGTGAGTTAATTGTAAGATCAATGGGCCAAGGCCATACATCAACATTGACCACAATGGGGAAGTATAAAAGCATGGATATTCATGCAAGTATAGTTATTAATGTAAGATAAAAGTTAACTCTTAGCTTCACTAAAGAAATAGAAGGCAAAGATCTAGCATCAACTGAAACTCACGTGAAAAAGTAGATGAAAAATGTACAATCATCCAATGGAGAGGTAATCTATAATTATCCGGTAAGACTCTTGGCTATGCCTTGAAACTAAACTAATTCTCAATATTTTTGAATAATCATCCATTGGAATTTAGTAGGAAAACCATAGTAAATCATTGTCCAATGGCCATGCAAAAACATATATAAAATAATATTTGTTGGTTGTTTTTAAGTAGGTGGACCATGATGGGACCACTGAGAAGGTGGGGGTGTTTTTTTAATCATGAAAGTGAGGTTTAGTAGATTGATAGTCAAGTTACCTTTCCCTATAAATTTTCTCGATCAAGTTATTCATTCATTGAACTTTGATTCATTCCTATTGTTTTGATACACAATCCAATCCAGTTGAGTCTTGAGTCTTCATTGAGAATGGCATTCATAGGTTGTCAAGAAAGAGGTTATCATGCACATGCACTCTTATTTTCTTGGTATCTTTGTAACTATGTTCAACCTAAGTTCTATATTTTTAAATTATCATAATAGTTCGTGATTATTAGGCTTTTATTTTGTCTTTTAAGAATTTTAATTTAATTATTATTAATCATTAAATTTAATATATATATATATATATATAGTTATTAAACTTTCAATGGTACATCAACTTTCATACATGAGAAAATAGATACTGACAAATGGTACATCATGGCCTGATTAATTTCGCTCAGCAATTTCAAATGGTATAACATTTAGTCAATAGTAATCATTAATTTCTGCACACAGAGACTAATTTCTCTGGAAGCCTGAGATTTATTTGGCTTGTTATTCTTATAACTACATAGACATAATTAATAGAGAGATTGAGGACAAAAAAAAATCTAGCGCTTAGTCTCCACTACTCAACATGATTTTGTGAGAAATAATACATAGATTGATTTCTCTGAGTGCCTTAGCATTCTTTGGTTCATTATTTTAATCACAACAACAATAAAAAATGCACTGAGGATCTATTCTTAGTCCGATTATGCAATTTTTATAAGACAAATTATGCAATATTAATAATAAACATAAATTTATTGCAATTTAGGGAAAGCTCGTTCATGTTTTTTTCTTTATATTGGAAGGTTACTTTATTTTTGAAGTAATTTTTAGTAGATCATAGCATATATTGAGGAAATATTAGTTTGACAAGAATCAGTTATTTCTCTTGAAACTTTATGTATTAAAAGTCCATGACACAGATATATCACACTCCAAAATCCAAAGAAAATGGAAGAGCGTTCAATTTTTTTAATCAAACTTTTATTGGTGAAGGGTTAATTTATTATGAGAACGTCATTAATGAAGTGAAAAATTTTAAACGTAACGTTTATTGACTAGAAAAATAATGACCAAAACGTCAAAAAAAATTGTGTGATGGGTAAAGAGAAATCCAAATTCCAACCCTGCCTGCCACTTGTTGGTGAGTGGAGGTTATTCACTTTTGGTGAGTGGAGGTTATTCACTTTTCATTTACAACTTACCAGGTTACTCATGTTACCAATACTTTCATATGGCTCACTTTTAGGTGACTACTTATTGTACTTCTTCTTTATAAAGAAAAATTGGTAGATAATTGTATTATTTGAAATCTATAACAAATCTAGGCAACAAAATTACAACAAATAGAAAATTATGCAAAAAATTCACCAGGGCACTAATGTGTGGATACCCTATCATTTCTTAGATCCTCATAACTTACCAACACCTACTATATTGGTATACACATAATATGGCATTTACCCGAAGTATTTCATATGTATCTAGAAGTAAATAAGTTGTATGACAATTGTTATGGCAGATATAAGATGTGTATTATAGTTTATATTTCAATTTTTCTTAAGTAGCATGCATGTGCGGTTCATATAGTGACTACAATTACCAAATATATTTTAGTGAAGATGTGAAGATGATATCTAATTAGGTCCTAATTACTTAAAGCATCATTAATTAGCTTTCCAAATGAATAAAATATGTTAACAAATTAGTAAAAACTAGGAAAACAAATCATGCTTTAAAAAAATATGGCACAATGAGTCACACTGAGATTTATTTAATTACTCATCAAGTGTCGCTACAACATATATATGATCACCATTACCATAGAAATGGGACATGTGACCATCATTTTGGTTTCGCCAATGACATTTCACATCATGAGCATTGTTTAGGGTTGATTGTGTTGATTTTTTTTAAACAAATCATTTATACATTTTATGGAAATTATAGACACAATTTATAACCACATTACAAGATCATGATGTATGGATATTCCTTATCATTTCTTAGATACTCACAACTTACCAACACCTAATAGATTGATATACACATCATATGGAATTTACCCCTAGAATGCCACATGTATCCTAAAACAAATTAGTTGTATGGCAATTGTTGATGCAGGGGCATTTCCTTTGTCCATAAATAAATGTAAAGGGGGGTCTCATGTTTTATTTCCCCATGTATTTATTCATAGTTGAGTTATTTTTACTTAATTAGAGAAGAAAATGTAACTGCCCGAATGATTAATGGGCACCTGAAGAGATAGTCAATTTCAAAAGTTAAGCGAATTTTAGGAGTCTGTCTCTGTCTGTCAGAGGGTTAGTCTCAGAGTTAGAGATATGAAGAGTTTTGAGCGTTAGAGGAGTTGAGTCGATTCAGGGTTTGTATAAAAATAAGCCTTATAGGCATAATAAGGCAAACCTGCATAGAGAACCGCATAGGCTGCGTAGGACTGTCGTAGAGACAGAGCAGAGGAGAAGGGCCAAGTAATTCGAAGATCTGGTCGAGCCAAAGTTGTAAGTACTTCACTGCATAAATGTATAATTATTTCAATGGTATTGTGCATTTTTCGAGTTAATTATGGCTTGAATGGTTTCTATGTCCCGATAATCATCTGTATAGTAGTCTGGAATACATACTCAATAATTGTGGTTTAATGGGGTCCTGTATGTTGAAAGAGGAACCGAGTCCTTTCCTAAATTACTAGCCTCTGTGCAAGAGGTTCTAGCCTTTCCCGAACCCATTGGATATTAGTTTAAATCGGTGTAAGAATTGCCAGATGAATAAATTTGTGTGATAACCCGTGTTAAGCGCCATGACAGTGGACGGTGTGGCATTGGACAGTGGTATGGAAATTTTGTGGTCGAGACTCATGTAATACAGTGGGAAATGCCATGGTAGAGAGGGTCCACAGGTCCAAATTATGGATCTCCCCACAGTGTAATAGAGAATTGTGCCCGAGCCTTCGATTCAAGGTTCGATTGGTGCTACCACGTACATAGAACCAGTGTGTGAAGGAACCTCATGGAGTGCGAGTCCTTAATTGAAGGAAAAAAAACTAGTACAGGAAGATGCGAGTCAAAGGAGCGGAGGCGGAGTACAATAAAATAAATCTCGACGGAACCTAGAAGATAAGAGGCGGAACCGTGACTGAAGTGCACAGTAAAACCACCGTTTGGAAAATCGTCGATATCGCGCAAGTTTGGAGGTGGTAAGCAGAATTGGTGAAAAGGACGCGACATATGTCTCCATGAGACACGTGGCTGAGGGTGGAATTATAAAACCGTTCTCATCGCAGATTAACCCTTGGGCGTGTTCGTTACGCGAGATTTTGTTGTGTCCGTTGGATCCTCCAAACCGGCGCGATGCTCCATCGACCATCGGTTTGAGAGGTAAATTACTGTGGAGCCAAGAATGGTTTATGTATGACCATTGAGTTATAGACCAAAGTCAAGATTTGTTACGATCTTTGACGATTGGCGGAGATTATAATAAGGAGGACTATATAATTATGTGAATGTCCATGCGTTTGGTTGAAACCAAGTGACGGAGTTCGAATTGACAGGGTCAACATACATTAAACATCACGGTTGAAGTACAAGAGGGTCGAGTAGTTGATACATTCGAATATCAATTCGAATATGTAAAATTAGTGAGCCCAAGGTTTTGGGGTTTAATTCCTAAGTGGCTTGTATTTATTGGGGTATATATTAATGAGAGTAGGCTAGTCATTATATTCGGGGTGTGTAAAGAGCGGTTGAATGTTGATAGGTATGATGGGGATTAGACCATAGAACGTGGGGACTTATAGTATGGTTTAGAACCATCAAGTGAAGAAGTTCCGCATGCGAGAAGGCATGGCATAGGCCTTGGGGGTATTATGATCCTTGGAGGAAACTCCCACAGCTAGAAGAGTTGATAGAGAAAATTGGATTGAGTACAAAGGTGTGGCAGGTGGGTTTTACCCTGCACCAATTGTTATGGTGCATATATGATGTGTATTATAGTTTATCTTATAATTTTGTTGAAGTAGCATACAACAATTTACATAGTGATATGAGAACCACTCTCTAGAGTATACATCGATTTTGTACACATGGATTTTCAGTTGCTTTTTAAGATATATCATTGGTGATGATCGCATGATTATATAATGAACCATTAAGTTGAACTATGAAATTATTCCTCACAACACACACACACACACATTGATGAATTAATAATTTTTCTCATATAATTTTTTTAATCTATTTTGAAAAAAAAAAAGTTATATATAATTATTTCTAAGAAGAACAAGAGACAATTCCTTACCATATCTTCGTAAAACATATAATAGCAAGAAAATTAATCTATTGAAATTTCATTTCCAAACATATTCATGGAGTAAAATGAAGATTAAAAGGAGATATTCATGGATTTACCTATAACATCCCCTCATAATTAAGAATGTAAATGTACAATATTGATGATACATAGGTTAGGAGAAAATTAATCTATTGAAATTTCATTTCCAAACATATTCATGGAGTAAAATGAGGATTAAAAAGAGATATTTATGAATTTACTTATAACATCACCTCATAAGTGTAAATGTACAATATTGATAAAATTTTATTTATATATGATAAATAATAAACCTTTATCTCACATGTATCATATAATCTTATAAACAAACAATTGCACCGGGGGTGCAAGGGAACACCGGAAGGAGGAGATGTGAATCATTTTGTGCTATATGAGGGGTAAAATGTGTAATAACTGAAGGAGCTGAATATTTTGTTCGTTTGTGACGATATGGAATATTGGATTTTATTTTTAATAAAAATAATTATTATTAATTTAATATTATTTAATTTTAATTTATTTAATTTTAATTTTATTTTATTTTATTTTATTTTATTTATTTATTTATTTTAATCTTTATTTTATTTTATTTCTATTTATTTATTTATTTTATTTTTATGTTTTAATTAAAAAAATTATTTTATTTGTATTTTTAATTTTATCTTTATTTTATTTTATTTCTATTTATTTATTTTATCGAAATAGTGTTGAGTATTATTGGGAGCTTCTTGTCAAAGGCTCAACCTATGGTCTCAACCATAGTCCATTTCATTTCCCTTTTACACAAATGGTTATAAAACCATGCACCCAAGGTACACTGCTTGTGTGGGAGTGCTTTACCTTCACTATATGGTTATGAGCCCATACATATATAGTAAATCTACATATATCATTTAACCCGACATTCACCTTGTACTTACGGTCCACCAAGCTTTCGCCTTCAACTATGCAAATATATATATATATATATATATTGGCCTAACGCATATACCATTTCTTGAAATTTAATCATACCATTCAACTTCATAAGCCTCGATTGTGATTAACCCCAAACCCTATATAATATTACTTGGCCCCACATATATTTCATATGGGCGCTGACTCCGCAAACGCATTGATATAGGCCTACCACCTTTATGTTTTCGATTTGAATTAAAAGCACGACATATAAACGGATGCTTGGGCCCACGTTCATATAAACGCACCTTTCTTAAACGTCGAGCAGATCCAACGATCCATATGGCATCGCTCCCCAATCGTTAATCGGACGATCTGAGCAATTTCGCGTTTTTTTTCTCACCGAGCGTTAATGCTCAGAAATAATGCGAAACTCGCAGTTTTGCAAATCTGCTTAGGGACACATGGAATTTTCTTTGTGGTATCGCGTTTTTTATTTCAATATAGCTTACCACTAGTGGACCTGCGGGAAAACCATAACCCATTCCCGAATACCACCTTTACTATTTATGCATCACGGTTCTGTTTCATCTCCGCTTCGAGGTTCCGCTTTAAAGTTTCAATGCCAATTAACTCTAGTTTCTTCCTTGTCCATAGAGATCAAGCTACTCCATCGATCATCCAATTAACAAACCAACGTTTTTTACTTCAAACAGGCGGGGAATAAGCTTTAGGCAAATTCTGCCATCCTTTAATAGACAGAGCGTGGTTATACTTGCTCTTTTAACATGGCCTTATTTAATCTTTCTCAATTTCTTATGCAGAACGCACACGCAATACCTCATTCATTGAGAATACCCTCCTTGGTGCCTTCTTTGCTGGACTACGATGTGTTCATCAACAGTCGTGAACCCGATGTCCGTTTCTTCACCAGGTATCTTCACAACAGTCTTGTTTCCAGAGGATTGTGAGTCTTTCTCGACAGCATAGAATTGTAGGTTGGACAATCGATACCTTCACAAATCAAAGACACAATTAAAGGAGCCTCTCTCATTATTACTATTTTCTCTCCAAATTATGCGCAATTGCAAAGGTGCCTCGATGAACTACTCCTCGCGCTGCTCTGTAAGCCAACCATTTTTCTGGTCTTTTACCACGTTTGGAGGAAGACGTTGCAATTGCGACACTATGCCCCAAAGCGTCGCTATTGCGACAGCTGCCTCCAAACGTCGCAATTGCGACACTTAGACATTGTGTTGCAATTGCGATGTTTGGAGGCAGTCATCGCAATAGTGACACTTTGGGGCATAATGTCACAATTGCGACGTCTTCCTCCAAAAGTCGCAATTGCGACACTTTGTCTAAGTGTCGGTATTGCGAAACTTTTCTCTAAACGTCGGTATAGCGATGGTTTTGGGCGGGATTGAAAAAATCTGGGGAAATTTCCGACATTTGGTCAAAAGTGTCAGAACAAAGTGTCGGAATTTCCCCAAATGTACTAGTGGTGCTCTATGGCTACCAGAAAATTTAATCTTTGGAATTTAAACATGTTACATTTTGGAGTTAAAATCTAAATTAATTGTTGTGAGACAACTAACATCTAGGATATTTGTTTCTATCCCATACTTTGCCATCAACATATAAGTTCTATTTCTTTTGCATGTGTTGAATGGAGTAGCTGTTGTGGCATATTTACGATTGTTTGTGTCAAACATACAATTCTGGCATGTCTTCTCTTTTTTGTGGAAGTTATTGCTACATTTTATTTGTTAAGGATGCATGTTCACCAAGACAAGTCAAATACTTCAAAATGTTGGATGTGTTTTGTATTACTGTTCTAGAACATATTCTATTTGTATTTGTTTTGTATTATTGTTCCAGAACATATTCTCTTTGTCTTAATTTCACACGTTGTTTTAGGCTTTGAGTGTTTTAGTTTATTTCAGGTTTTTGTCCCTGAAATTAGTGATTGAAATTCCAGATAATCACTTTATAATTATGGATTTGCTTGTCTATTTGAGTTCTTTTATATAATAAATTTTCATAATTAGACCTTAAGTAGATATTATACCCTTAGCTCCATTTCAAAGTGTGTAAGAGTTTCTGAGGACCTCTTCTTCACCTTGACTCGAGGTGGTGGATTTCCCATCCTATTGAGGTCTTTCTCTTTCATCTAGTCCTTCATTTTCCATTGAATTTGAATCAAGATATTATCCCACTGGATCTCTCATGGGGGATTCATGTAGTGGTAGTCCAAGTATCATTTTTTGAGAGTGGTGATGAGATATTTTGAGGGCCCCATTTCATCGACTCAGACTCTTATCCATTTCATCGGATCTTTAAGTAAAGGAAATAGTGCAACATGGATAGGTATTTTATCTTGTCTTAAAAGTTCATATCCCTCTTATATTGATAAATGAGAGGGTCAGAAGTGATCAATAGTTCTATCATGGCTTGTCCATAACTCCCTTTGAATATAGGGAAAGTGACCATGTAAAAGCATAATCATCGAGCCATCTGAAACCTGACCCTTTTCCTTATGTCCATGTAACAAAGTCATCAACCATAATCTGTTTCCATGACTAGACTGTGTCAACAAAAATTGGTCAGAAAGAATCATCAGGACATACTTTTGGTGGGTTTTATGGCTTCCTCTGAAGCATAAATTGATGAACTTCTTATATGAGATACCTTCCACAAGGTGTCCACGAGGCACTTGCAACAACAACCTTCAACGAAGCTTGCCTCAGAACAGAAATACAATTTTATATAATTTTCATGATGGTCCTTCTTCAACCAAAATGAATAAATATTTGCATTATTTTTGGGGCAAATTGATTGCCTTTCATTTAATTTGTCAACCCAGGGGTCTCATAAACTTGTGAAGCATGCGTGCACTGTATGTGCTATAAATTTCCTTTCAGTTTAGATCAATCTAACTACAACATAATGAAAACCAATTCATCTAATCTATGAAATCAAATAATGAAAATTAAACTAAGCTAACCTATGAAATCATGTAACGAAAAGAAAGAAAACAAATTCAAAAGAAAATATAGTGCGCGCAATCACATTTGTAGGAATTGAAATTTTAATCTAAGAAAGAATTTCAAAGCATGTAAAGGAAAACAACTAAGGTATGCTCAATCACTTCAGCATCCAATATGATAGAATCACTCTCTTGATATGATGTATGAGCAACTGATTATACTTTAGTCTTTAAATTTATGAAAGAAATTAAAGCATGCAAAGGGAAAACTCAATAATTGCATAAGTTAGGTATTCAAGTATTCAGTTTAGAAATATGATAAAATCACCTTCTTGAAATTATCTTCAAGAACACCCAATTATTCACCCAATTATACAATTGAATGAGGATCTAAATCTAGAAAAAATTTTAAAAGTATGTAAAATCAAATCTCAATGATTGTATAGGTTGAACATTCAATCGCCCAATTTGGAACACCTTCTTAGACTGATATTTTTTAGGAACATTCAATTATACAATGAATTGATAGTTTGATCTAAGAAATTAAATAACAAAACATGAAAGGAAACTAAATAACTGTGAGCTCTATTGCCTCAAACTTAATCCAATTAGAAAATAGATAAATTTATCCTATTGAAATGTTTTTATAAAAGAAAATATTACACAATCATTCTAAACTAATACTAATAAATCAAATAAACTTCAATCTATAAAAGAAATTAAATCTCACACATTTTAGGTAGCTGATCTAAAAGTATGAGAGATGGTAAATCGAGATGCTCCATATGTAAGCAAAAACAAGTCAAAATGAAGGAACATTCATGCGTAAGGTGCCACAATCTAATTCTATATTCAAAGCTTGAGCATAACTCCAATTTTACACATGATTTGATAGGAGAAAGCCTCCCCTATTTATACAAAGTATGAAAATTTATCTTATTAATGAGATTCCATGAGTCTCTCTCTATATCTCTAGAGTTACAATCCAAATAGGAAGTGATAAGGTACATGTCTTCTTAGAGTTATAATACAAATAGGAAATGAGACACATATCCTTATGATCCCATGATCTTCTCCATCCAAATTCGAATTTGGCCTTAGGAGGCCACATAAGGGTCTTCTAGAAGTTTCTTTTTTACCTACACATGGTTACAAACTCATTCCACTTGTTAGGTATAAGTATGTGCATATTATTCTCTAATTTCTAACCACAAATTCACTTAAAAATACTAGGAATTAATAAATTTTAGAAAAACATAAATGTAACCCAATAGTGGTAATGGTAAAGTAAATGTAATGAAATGGAGGTGGAGTGAAGGTGATAATATGGAAATATAAGTGAAATGTAATGGAAATAAATGACAATTTCAAGGCCCAACAATTATCCTCCTTTTCTAGATGGCATTGATCAATGAATTAAATTACCCAATCCATGATATCCAATCATCCATATTCATAAGATTGTCTTTCATAGGATATTGGCTTAATGCATCAAGGAGCCCAATTACACAATCAAAATCAGGGTCCTTACAGTTCCTTCTGCTTATAATGCTTGTCAAAGAAGAGGATTTAATATGCACTTTCTTCAAGGTACCTTTGATTTTGTGTTGATAAGGTCTGATATACGGAATAGCTCAAAAACGTGTCATGTACTTTTTCTCCTGGTGGCTAGACCAAGGTAAAGGTGCTGCATAAACTTCCATTGCTCCTATTGCTAGATAAGGAGGTAAATGTTTGCTTCCATACACCATCATTTCTCCTTCAAATATTACTGCAATTAATGATATCAAATACTATTGTTATTGCTTCAAATGAGTATTATCGTTGCTCCTTCATTCCTCCTGCACTCCCCTGATTAGAAACATTATGCTGGTAGCTTAACCCATCAAGTTCTTGTATTAAAGAGAAATATATTGTCTAATTGATTATTCTAGCATCTCTAAACTTAAAGGCTCTTGGTCTAGAATCATATATAGATCAAAAACACCTGAAACAACTTTCCTACTACACTTTTTTTCTGTATCTGTTAATGATGATTACACTTCAAGCGTCTTGCTATCACAAGGATTAGGTTGATTGATTATTTTAGGGTCCCTTCATATATTCATTCAATAGCAAAATCTAGAAGATCTCTATACTTAGCAAAAATGAGTGATCTTCAGTACTTCCTTACCGCATGTGTTCTTCAGTTAGCTCCATAGGTGGACTATCATGGAAAACGTTGAGATAACTATCATACAAAAGGTTATTATTACAATGGTAATGTATCAAATTGATTGATGTAGGGCCATGGTGAATTTTATATATCCATACTACTGTGAAAGGATGCTTATCAATCAGAATTTTCTATTTCCATACTACTTTCCATGTTGCTTATCAATCAGAAATTCTGAAATGAAAATCGATCTTGGAGAATGTATTTTAGTGGCTTGAGCCTTCAAGCTCTTTTCAAAATTTGTGCCCTAAACTCTTTTTTACCCATACAATACAAAACAATTGTCACAACCACACAATATTGATGTCATATATAGTCTGGCATTGAACCTATAGAAGATGAGACTTGGCTTTTGTAACGATATAGTGACCTGTGGTATATTCGCAGGTTCAAATCCACAGAGGTAGGTAGCCAAATTTGTTCTTCGCCTTGCAAAATAGATGCCCATGAATAAGAGAATTATGTTGTGACTTAGTTCTGTAAATCATCGATGTTATGTAATTGATGCCATGATGAGGGTTGTCCGAGAGACTTCATTATTCTACCTTAACGATGACCATAACCCAATTTTACTACTTGAGGATGTCCCCAAAATACTTCGGTTGAAGAGAAATAAATACATCTCATCAAAATACAGCAAAATATACAGCACCTTGATCAAGAGGAAAAGAAAGAACAAAGGAAAAAAATTTGTTGTGTGATATCACTCTCGAACCGTAAATATTTAGAGAGAATTGAGTTCTCTGACTTGGAACTTTTACTTGGTCAAAATGCTCTGAAATAATGCACTTGGATTTTTGTTTGTAATAGCCCTCTATGAAGCTCTGAGAAACCATGGATCTACAACTTCAACTGTGGCTATTTTCATACATATTCTTCAAGAGAAATCAACCTATCTTTTGTTGGTTTTCACCAATATTGTAGATGATTGGTGACGAGCGAGGGCTATTCCTTGAAATAGATGACATCATTTGAGGCTTAGGGATTATGATTTTAAAGGGAGTCATGGAAACTCACAGTGACAAGATATGGGCTTGCTTTGTTGTTGAGGTAATGCTATGGTTGCAAACAAGATTATTAATTAATAAACCTTTGATTCCATGTAAAGCTTCCTCTTTTATTTCTGTTTGGTTTTTTGAGTAGACCATAAACTTCAAGAATTGGCATTTTTATTTATAATGAGAATATGGTATGCAATTTATTTCAAGTGTGTGTGTGTTTCTAGAGTTGGATAAAAGTGCCAAACCAAAAAAATTGCTATTGTTGATGCTTAATAACTAACTCTTGGAGATTGTTCTTGGAAATTTGATTGTGTAGGTTGTGGCTGTATTGGTAGCAGATGGTAGGAAAATTGTGGCTCGTGCTAAATCAGAAGCAACTAGTTATGAAAAGTATGAATTTCTAGTTTATTATAGTTAGTTTAAATATTGGTGCTCACCAGTAAAGTTTTGGAACTCCTTTGATATGAACCTTCATCTAGATTAATAAAGAAAATAATTTTTCTCTAGTAAATATATTATCTTTTCTAGATGAAGATCATGGAATTTTATGGAGGTAATTAATTTATTAATATCTTTCACGTACAGCACTTATGGTGAGCCGGTCCCTATTAAGGAACTTTGTGAACGTGTTGCCAGTTATGTGCATGTGTGCACACTATATTGGTGGTTAAGGTCAAAATTAAGAGTCTATCAATAAAGTGCTATGCAGTTTCATTTAAGTTTTTCTTCATGATTTGGAGAGAGTATCATGAGGAATCTCTTGCATGGCTGAATTTGGAATTGTGGACTGAGATTTAGGCTTTTTGCATTGAACATGGCAGTTATTTGTAAGCATGCAGGCCTTTTGGATCTAGAGTTATCCTTGGAGGTTATGATAGAGATGGGCCCTAACTATATATGATTTTCCATTGGGAGTAGCCTATGTAAGTTTGTTTGGTTCCAGTTATTTTCTCCTTGTAATATGTTTGGTTCTAGCTATTTTCTCCTTGTAATCTGTTTGGTTTAGTTTCTTCTTTCCTTATTCCAGCTCACTATTTTGGTAGCATGTATGAATGTCATATATTAATGTTGAAACTAATCTTACAATAATGTAATACTATTATTACACTATTATGTCATAACTTTCATACTTGAGTTGGGAGGGCCTTTCTCTTATTTTGGATGGATTTCATTGATCTTAGTAGTTACTGTTAAAGGAAGCAATGGAAACTTTGAGACCTTCATAACTGTGATTGAGATTAGGGCACGTTGCTATTTGAAATGGGATTGGATTTGTTGCTCCCACTTATATATTTAGAATTTTGAAACTTTGAAGTTGTTGCCTTGTTATGTGAAGATATATGTATTGATTTCAAAGCACACACTTGCAGCAGAACAACTTCAAATGTGATGTGAGAAAAAGGCCAAACTCTTATGGACCAAAAATTATCTTCTCAACGGGCTACTATCAACTTTATAATAGATTCCACTAGTACCTATTACCTGCTCCTTTTTTTTTCATAATGTGCATTGATAACTGTGAAGATACAGTCAAATGCATTTTGTTGACATAAGATCACAAATTAATGATTCATCAAAGGTTACCATGGCCAATTTTTATGAAAATGAAATATTGTAGCCAGTTATTATGGAGGTTTCCCTTCCATTAGTTAGTGTATTTTAAGTAGTGTTGTGATGCTTGTAAATAGATCTATTCAATTCTATTTTTTGCAGCTTGTTAGTTGTTATGTAGATTTACTTTCCATTAGTTAGTGTATATTAAATAGTGTTGTGATGCTTGTAAATAGATCTATTCCACCCTCTTTTTTGCATATTTTCGGTTTTTTTGTATGACTTGAAATAAAAAACTTAACAAACACCAAATTCTTATACAATATTAACACGTACTTTTTTTTTCTGGTAAATTATATTAGTCAAATTTTGATATAAATTTTACAAAATAATCTTAGTGCCTATTTGAATCTTGGATGCAATTTAGCTCCTGAAACTGATAATCATTTTTCTTGACCTTTAAACTTATGAAGCATTCCGCTATTTGAGTATGCTAACCAATTGTGTAAGATATATACAAATATTCTTACTTTTGACTGGCTTAACAGTTGGCTAAATTATGGACAGAGAGAGGAAAGACCAACGGATCCCTTTATTTATTAGTCCACTTTTTTCACCTTCTCTACAATTAGTCCTAAATTGGAAAGGTTCTCATCCAACTTCTCTAACATATTGGATTTGAAATTTCCTCTGCCTCTTATGTGTTGCACATCCTTTCTTACTTGGTTTCATTCCCTCCAAAGTTCATGAAAGTAGATTTGGTATGCAGCTACATTGAAGCAATTGTAGTTGAAAAACAATTTGGTGGGATTGTATAATGTTATTAATGTTGAATTTCTTGAAACTCTACAACTACTTAGATGAATTACTGAAAACAAGGAAATTGAAAACTGAAAAAAAAAAATTACTTTCACCAAGATACAAAGTTTCTTAACAATCATTAAGCAACGAAAAAACCCTAGAGACAAAAATGCATGCACTCATTTACCCAGTAAACCCAAATGGGAAAACTAGATTTCTTTGTTGTAGTATTTTATTGATAGTTCTTGAGAAATTAGATCTATTACAATTCATTGCCTTCTGCAGCTAGCGATCTGTTTCTGATAATACACTTGTTCTCCTCTTGAATAGCCTTCACTTGCCCTTGCAATCCCTGATCCCTGCTCCTATTTCCTTTTGCATTGGTAGCCCCTATTTCCTTGCACAAATCCTCCTATTTCCTAGCACAAATCCCAGCTCCTATATTCTAGCGCAATTCCCCTATTTCCTTGTGCATAGTTTAAATGAACATGCCCTTGATCGTATAAAAAAGGTACCAAATTCTTACCGGAGATACTGTTACACAATAATTTGTCACCGTCCCTGCAATCCCAGTCCCGCACATTGGAGGGCTCATTTTGTGACCTGTGAGCAGTGACATGCCTTGAAACCACTTGCATGACATCCCTCTGAACAAGAGCTTTCATTTCCCTGAAGACATCTCCTTGTGAAAAACCTTGAAAATGGCCCTTTTATCATTGGCGCGAGTAGGCAGTTCAGTACCCGCGCCAATGGGGAAAATACTTCAAAGAGGCCGCGCCAGTTGGCGCTCTGTCCCAGAGTCGCACTCGCGCCAGCCAATTTGAGAGGTGTTTTTTAAAAATAAATGGTGGAAGTTTCGTCCTAACTGATCCAGGAACTGATATCTATCTTGAGTTGGTAGGTTTGGCTACGGATTTCCATAGAGAGGAAGTGGTTTGCCACCTCTCATGGAAGCTTCCTTGATGATAGGGCCAATCCCATGATTATAGGGATCCCAACTCCTCTTCCTCCATCTATAAAAGCTTGCCCATCTCCATGGCAAGCTAGTCTTCAAGTTCCCAAATTTCCAAGAGCCTTATGCCGTAAGAGCCTCCATAATTCCCTTAAGGCCAATTTCAAGCAAGGAGACTATCGTCAAGGTCCGAAGAGAGAATTTTGTCCCATCCTTGACAGGCTTTTCGAGACGTGTTCTGCTGGCGACCCCCTCTGAAGGAGAATTCAGCGTCAGAACTATGGTTGTAATTTTCCTTTGATTGATTATTAATGAACGACTATTGGTTATGGTTTCACTCTTGTTGTTATTTATGATGATGAGTTATGTCCTTTCTGACTGACAGATAGTTACATCTACTGGATTTTACGCTTGCATTTGTTTTGTTTCTCGTATGTGCAGGTGTCCCATCACGAAGATCGTGGGGATTGTGATCTGCCAGAGCTGAGGAACGGGAGCACCACCTCTTCTACAACGACTGCGTTGGATTCCAGGTAAACCTTCATCGCTAGTTGGTTTATTTGCAATTAGGGACCTGCGCTATAGCATGATTGATTGTTGCTAGACCCGGTCTGGGCTAGTAGGGATCGCCTCTGTCCGCAGAGGGGATTTACCTCCACAACAAATTGGCGACTCCACTGGGGATTCTTTGGCTTGTTGTCATTCGTTTTATAAGCTATAGACGGAGCCTGAAGTTGGCCAGATAGCCTTCAAAACGCTTTTGCTCTGAAATTGTGAAGTAGATCAAAGCCGCTTCAGTCAATCTCCGGTTTAGTTTGTAAACTGAACCCTTGGAGCATTGTCTTGCCTTTTTGGTTGATTCTTGATTCTCCTTGCTTGATCCGCTCTTTTGGGCTAGTTCTTTTTGTGGATTTGGGTCTTTGATAGCTTGATCATTCACTGGTCTGCTTGTTGGATTGCTTCTTTTTTATTTTTTACTGGGAAACTCGACTGGCGCGCTTTTCAGCCTGACAGTCGCGCCCATTAGCGCATGTTTCTTGTGTATTACCCGCGCCAATTCGTTTCTAGCGCTAGTTTCAGCCTCACAGTCGCGCCAATCCTGTGAGCTACTAGGGTTTATTTAGTTCTGAGCTTCCTGAGCCTGATATGTGTGTTTGGTCTTGATTTTTCCACTATTTGAGTGTTTTGGAGCCTGGATTGACTGGTTGTTACCCTCGTCCTTGGGTTGTTTGCCCATTTCCATCGATTTTTCATTTTAGCCCTAGGTCATCTAGGTGTTGTTGTGTGTCGAGCCTTCCTTAGGAGTTTTTGGTATCTTTCGGTTCAGTCAACCTTATGATTGCTTCTTTGCATTTATTTGGTGGTTTTCTATTGTCTCATTGCGTTGTTTGAGTGATTGTTTCCATCTTCATTCGAATTTCGCTTCGTCTCGTCTTGGGCCTAGATTACACGGCTCATTTTGAGTCTTTGGGATTCTTTTGCATTGAGGGACTTTTGGTCGATTTGAGGTCTGATTGTGATTGCCATTGAGTGGAATTTGCTTGGTTTTTCTCTCTTGTCATCATTTCTCGAATTGCCTTTGCATTAGTTTTAATTTTTAGTGCACTTTGCTCTGAAATATTGAAAATACAAAAAAAATCTCTTTTGCTTTTCATTAGTTAATGAGAATTAGATCTTTTCAGTGTTAGTAGTGATTGGTAACTTTGAACGAAAAGCCTTTTAGTTTTCATTAGCTGCATTAGAGACATCATTGGTTGTTTCCTGTCCATTTCTTCATTGTGTGAAAAGCTCTCAACTCTCTCATAAGTAGCTTTCATCGAATGAAATGATATACTATGGCATATAGATTGCATTTAAGAGATTTTGAGACATTACATTCACTAGGGCCTGAAAACTGAAACGTAATTGAAGATAAACTTTAAAATTTACTCAATTTACACTAAGGCAGCATTGAAATCTAACGAAACACATTTAGAGGTCTAGGATAGAGACGTGTTCCGGCGTCTTTAAACCTAGTAGCTGTCGTTCGCCTCTTGGTTTTAGACAGCACTAGTACGGACTTGTGCTCCCCATACCGCCGCGTATATAAAGGGAGACCCCACTAGGTTTTAATCCTTTATCCATAGGAAGCCGAGTCTGCCGCCCTATACCCGTGATACACCGAACACAGCATTCGGGGAGATTGCCTGCACGTACGGAAAGTCCTTGGTTGATTTCTTTTTCATTTTGAAACCAAGGTGTATATTGCATCACGGTTATTTGGTACACCCTTTGCCTAGTATTCCTGAGTAGTCATTTTGATCCTATCTGAATCCCTAAATTTGAAAGGATCACCAAGCGCTTGTCCTTTCATGCTTGTGTCAAATCTGAAAGAGATAGAGTCACCTTTTCAACCATTTCTCGACTCCTAAAACATGAAATAGTGAAGTTTCTTATTTTTCAATGTGGTAAAAATTAATCACCCGCGATCACACGCCCTGTTAGATTCTGCTTGTTGGTCGTTTGATTGTGTGTCTTGACTCTTTTTCAGCCCGTGTGTGTGTTTGACCTTTTTCTCTTATCGTTACTACCATAGTGGCGGAGCCCTCGGTTTCGTCTACTGGTAGTCCATATACGGACGATTCATCAGAGGTTTCTCAATCCTCTGCTGAACTTCAGCAGCCCATTGTTTCTGAGTTTCCTGACGGGGGACCGGTTCTTTCTGAGAAACCCTTTGGGGGACCAATTGAGTTCGATTGGCCCTTTTCTGACCCTTGGTCTGAATTGAGATTAGGATCTGATTTCCTTTCTCTTACATTGGGTTCGCCTTTTATAGCTGTTGTTTTTCCTCCTAGTCCTCGCCGTCTATTACAAGATCTAGCGGCAGGCTCAAACATGAGTGATTCCAGTGAGGAAATCCCAACATCTGGTGAATACTATCAGCTCTTCCCACGAAGATTATTTCCAGGAGACAGCCCTGAACCAACTGTTATGTCATCATCCGGTCTCTCATTGCCAGCAAGGTATAGATCCTTGGGTCAGATTATTGCCGCCGCAGCCTCTATGGGGGTGTCAGCTCCTTCTACGAGGCCGGTTGCTCCTTCATTGGGGATGTCTCCTCAGACGCCCGTCACTTCTGTACCCGCTCGGCCCATTGTCTGTGTGGCCACGTCTGCACTCGCTGTCACGGCACCCTTCGCGAGGGCTATGCCGCCTCCTGAAGACATTCATATAGCGACTTCTATGCCGGAGAACATTTCTTCGGAGGAGTATCGGTTGTCCCTACAACAACCAAACCCCGAGGTTGGACCATCCTCCCAAGATCCCAACCGCTCTTATTTTTCGCACTATGCACAGGATGGTACGCCCGTGTATGCTTTTCCAGGTCAGTATGATGAGCATGGGGACATTTTATGTCTACCCGCTCCTGAGGCTCACTTCCATGCTCAAGGTTTACCTTATAACCAGGCTTATAACCTGCAAGGGCAACCTTTCCAAGGTCAACCTTCAGGCCAACCTAGCTATCCTTATGACCCACAGGGACAGCCTGTGCAAGGCTATCCTGTGAGCCAGCAAGGGCCATCGTACGGTCTGCAAGGACAGTATTACAACCCTTCCGATCAACCTGTGCAGCCTCAGCCGGAGTACCAACCGGGGCCGGTATATGGTCCTGGGGGGAAAATCCAGCCTTCTCAACCCATGCAACCTCAGTATCCTGTTAATCCAAACGTTGCACACCAGCCAGGACCATCTTACGGTCCTGCTGCGAGTCAACCCGGTTTCCAGCCACCACCTGGCTCTATTCCTCCGCCAGGTCAACCGGTGCAATCGGCCCAACCTGTTAATCCAAGGCAGCCCCCTCACCCAGGTCAGCCTGCTCAATCAGGCCAGCCTGTCCATCCTATTAACCCTGCACAACAGCCGACTTATTCGATGCCGCAGCCAAATCAACCGCTGCACTCTAATTATCAAGCTCAACAGGGTCCTACCTACCAGCAGCCCACTCAACCTCAGGGCGGCTACTATTCTCATGGTCAATATCGACCAAATTATAGCCAGCCCCAAGGGTCTAACTATCGTCCTCAACAACCTGGTTATACCTATACTCAGCAGCCAAATCCAAATGCTGCTTACACGGGGCTGACTCCTAATCAGGGTCCATACTCTGGTTATCAACCCCCGTACGCTGGTTACCAGCAGCCAAATCAAGCTGGTTATAACACCTACACCCCCTACGGTCAGAATCTTGCTGGACAGAACCCATGGGGGCAAGGATATTCCCAACCAGCGTGGAGTACAGGTACTGGTCCTTACCCAGGGCCAAGTATGATGTCTAATCCGCCATTGTCGTTCCTGGCTACCTTGGAGTTGCCGGATGTTTCAAAATTAACGAATAATCCAATATAGCATAATCCGTATTGGCATCCGGTTCCTACCAAGGTGCCCGACGATTGCCCCAAGTTTGAGGGTAAAGCTGGGGAGAACCCCCAAGCTCATGTGATGACCTACCATCTTTGGTGTTCGTCTAATTCTTGGGTGGATGATTCAGTTCGTCTTCGCCTCTTCCAGCACACTTTGACTGGTGCTGCAGCTAAGTGGTATATTGAATTACCCCGTGGCATCTTTCAAGATTTCAATACCTTAGCCATGGATTTTCTGACTCATTTTCAGTTACCGATTCGTTACGAAGCCGGGACGCACCTCCTAACTTCTTTGAAGCAGGACAAAGCCACCCACATTTCTGATCACATTCATGAGTGGCGACGTCGTCGTAGGCTGATCAAGTTTCATATACCTGATCAGATACTAACTCATTGGTTCACCACCTCCTTTTTTAACAAAATTGCCCAAGATATTGCTATGGGAGCGTGTGTGACTGAAGAACAAGCCATCGCGCGTGTTCAATATCTGGATCTTGTATATTCACAATCTGGCACGCTGTATGACATCTTTCCTGATGCTCCATGGTCTGGAACCTCTAAAGCCCCACCTACCCCAGCGATAGATGGTGTTATGGGTTCTGTGTCTCAGAATTCGAAGAAATCTTCGAATGGGAAGCAGAATTCCAACTCATCCAATAATTCTGCTCCTCCCGCCCCTACCGATTCTAGAAAAACTGCATAGGTTAACGCCATTCAGGCCAATCCTATGGAGAAAGCCTCCAAGGGGAAAAAGAGGGGCAAAGGTAAATCCAAATCTGACACCCCTAAACCGGAATCCAAACCTCGTACTGAGGATGGTTCTCAATGTAAACCGAAGTACCCCTGCCTCATTTGTGAAGGAGACCATTATACCAAGGATTTTCCATGACGAATTGAAGTTAGTCAACTTCTCAAAGGCTCTAAAGGGACTCCGGAAGTTCTTAAAGAACCATTCCCATCTCAGCAAACCCAGATGGTTGAACAGCCTTCGCCATCTGTACCATTTGGGTCCCAAGTTTTTATGATGAATGGTGCTGCACCTATCTCTATTGCCACATGTTCGAAGGATTACAACGAATCACAATAGGAACCTGGGAAGGCAGTTTCGGATGGACCGCCTCCCCCACCTGTCTCTGGTTCATTGGAAATTGAGAAGCCCACCCCTGAACCTGTTGTGAAGCCACCTTCCAAAGGTGTTTTATGAATATCTTCTTACAATCCGAATGCCCATGCCGCTCAACACTACAATATTTTTTAGGATTTGGCACAGGCACCTTCTGCTATGTCTGCACTAGAAGTTCTTCAGAGTTGTCCTTCACAATGGAAGGCTTTTTTGTCTGCAATCGGTGGCATTGATCCCGCCGATTCAAGTCTTCTCACCTTTGACTTAGAGAATTTCACCCCCCGTCTTCCGCATCATATCGCTCTTGTTATTCAAGTCAGGGTCAACGGTCTTAACATCCATAGGTCCGTTGTGGATGAAGGTGCCTCTACCTGTGTTATTTCGTCCGCTTTCTGGAAAGCCATTGGCTCTCCGGCCCTTTCATCATCTCCCAATGCCCTAGAGGCATTCGATGGTCGGGAATCCAAACCCCTGGGTGTTCTCGAGAGTTTAGCGATCACTTTACAGGGGAAGATAGTCAACGTAGAAGTAGAAGTAGTTGACGCTAAGCTTAACTACAATATACTTCTCGGCCACAGCTGGACTCATGCCATGCTATGCATGCCATCCACCGTTTTTCGACTTCTTAAGTTCCCTCACGAGGGCAAAATCGTTACGGTGGATCAGTTGTCCTTCTTCACCTCCACCTCTGAGAACAACGTTCCATACGTGGATCATATCCCAAATCCCCCTAACAGTGTAGGACCCGGTCTCTTCAAGGACCCCGTCCTCATGGGTATTTTTCTCGCTCCACCACCGCACACCGCTCAAGTTAACATGATCTCCAGGTCTGATGACCCCTGGCTAATCCCTACGCCCGAGCAGGTGTTTGAGTTTGGAGAATCAATGCCCTTGACTCCGGTAGAAATTAGCTACTGTGAAATTGTTGTTGCATCTGATCCTCCACCTCCTCAGCATGCTCCTTTTAGCATGGCTCTAGATGTCTACTCTCAATCCCCCTGGCTTGGTCAGGCTGATTCGCCTGATCCTCTCAAAGAGAATTTTCCTTCCGATGAAGCCATTATTGAAACAATGTCTCTTGAGGAGTTGCCTTGGAGCGATGGACATCATCGTTCCTCCTTTATGCCCGGCCTGGGGGCAATGTCAGATTGTCTAGAGCATTATGCATCTCAGGTTCCTACTCCTCCTCTCCAAACGCCCATTTTGACGCATGAGGTTCTTTCGGAAGGAAACCTGAGTAATATCACTCAAACCATCCCGATCAACATCTCTGTTAAGCCGGGGATCGTTGAGAATATACACGTGGGAGTGACTTGTTCTCCTGATGAGATACATGTCTATACTGATCTTTTTAAAGAATTCAGAGATGTGTTCGCCTGGTCTTACGAGGAAATTCCTGGGATCGTTCCTAGTATCGTAGTGCATGAAATTCCAACCTACCTTGGTGCGAAGCCCGTGCGCCAATGCTTACGCCCAGTGCATCCTCGCAAAGCCGTTGCAATTAAGGCAGAAGTTGAAAAACTTCTAAACGTGGGCTTTATTTATCCCATCCCCCTTACAGAATGGGTTTCCAACATTGTCCCTGTCGATAAAAAGCAGGTTACTATTAGGGTCTGTGTTGATTATCGTGATATTAATCGTGCTTGTCCGAAGGATAACTATCCCACTCCATTCATAGACTAGATTATCGACGAATGTGCCAGAAGTGAGATTTATTCCTTGATGGATGGCTTCTCGGGGTATAATCAGATTAATATTTTACCTGAGGATCAACACAAGACTGCATTCATCTGTCCGTGGGGTACTTTCACGTATAAAAAGCTCTCGTTCGGCTTGAAGAACGCTGAAGCCACTTTTCAGCGTGTGATTTCTTACACTTTCCAATATGACATTCGCCATATCGTTCAGCCTTATCTGGATGACTTGCCAGCTCATTCAGCTAGGCGAGAGGACCACCCTGAACACCTCCGCCAGATTTTCCATTGCTGTAGGTGCTACAATATTAGGCTTAATCCTCATAAATGTGTCTTTTGCGTAGATTCTGGCCATCTTTTGGGATTCATAGTCTCCAAAGACGGAATTCGCCTTGACCCCTTAAAGGTCGAGGCTATCATCGATCTCCCATCACCCTCCTCATTATATCAGTTACAGAGTCTGCAGGGAAAAGCAAACTTCCTTCGTTGCTTTATCCCGAACTACGCAAAGGTAGCCAAAGGATTCACACGCCTATTAAAGCAGAATGTTCCCTTCCATTGGGACGAAATTTCTCAACAATCCTTTGAGAAGCTCAAGACATTACTGGTTAATGCTCCTTTGCTTCGTCCTCTTGATTATCACCGTGATTTCACTTTGTATCTCGCCGCCACGTTTAGCACCATAGCTATGGTTCTGGTGCAGGATGATGATGATGGTAATGAGCATGTTGTTTATTATCTATCACGAAACCTTCTCGATACAGAAACACGTTATGCTCACGTCGAGAAGTTGGCGTTAGCTGCAGTACACGTTCTGCAGTGATTTTGCCACTGCATCATGTTGCGTACGATAACAGTGGTTTTGGATTGCAACCCCATGACATATATTCTTTCTCGACAATTACTGGGGGGGGAATACTCCAAATGGATTGTTATCCTGCAGGAGTTTGACTTAGACTTCACTACTGCTAAGTCAACCAAATCGCTGGTTTTCGCGGATCTTATATGCTCACTCCCAACAGACTCCACTCCTTCACACTCCGAGGATCATATCCCGGACGAAACTCTTTTCCTTATCAGCACTCGCGACCCTTGGTATGGTGACATAATTGTGTATCTTCAGACCTCCACATTTCGGTCTGAGTTGACTAAAGATGCCCGACGTCGAATTCGGCATCAGTCTCAACCCTACCGCATCGTAGGAGATACCTTATACCGTGTTGGAGTAGATTCGGTTCTCCGTCGGTGCCTAACCTTGGAAGAGGCTGAAAGGGTCCTAAATGACTACCACAGTGGCGCTTGTGGCAGACATATGTCCGGATATGCCACTGCCCAGAAAATTCTGCAAGCAGGTTACTTCTGGTCATCCATATTCAAATACTGTATCGTTGCAGTCCGTAAATGCCATGCGTGCTAGGTATTTCAGCGCAAGATGCGCGCGCCACTTCTCCTTTTGCATCATGTTATTACTGTCGGCCCTTTTGCGAAATGGGGCGTATATTTTATGACGTGTAACCCTCATTCGGCTGGGGGGAATGCGTATATAATCGTCGTTGTTGACTACTTCACCAAGTGGGCCGAAGCGATGCCTACACTAGCTGCCGACGGTAAGACAGCTGCCCTATTCATCTTCAACCACATCATTGCACGTTTCGGGGTCCTCAGGCCATCGTCACCGACCATGGTACTCATTTCCGAGATTATATGATGGCTGAGCTGACTTCAATATTGGGCTTACGCCACGATAGCTCAACGCCATATTACCCTCAGGAAAATGGCCAGGTTGAAGCAGTGAACAAGGTTCTGGTCACTATGCTTCAACGAACAGTTGGTATTCACAAATCCAATTGGCACCTCGAACTTTTCTCAGCTCTATGGGCCTACCAGACGTCTGCAAAGAGTGCAACTGGATTCACACCATTTCAATTGGTGTATGGTCTGGAAGAAACTCTTCCGGTTGAATGTGAGATTCCTTCTTTGAAATTAGCTGTGGAGCTTCTACTCGATACTTCTACTAAGGAAGAGTGTCTTTTGTATCTGGAATAGTTAGATGAAACCTTCCGTTTGGCTACTTTAGTCATTGAAGCACAAAAGAAACGGGTCAAAGATCGCTTCGATCAATCAGTTTCTCCATGTTCCTTTGTCGAAGGGGACCTCGTCCTCCTATACAATCAAGCGCATGACAAGCTTGGGGCCGGTAAGCTCCAACCCATGTGGCATGGGCCCTATATAGTTAAACGAGTATTGAAGAATGGGGCTTATGAGCTTATAGATTGGAACAGCCCAGAAATGGACTGTACCTGAAAAAATACTACGCTTGAAGTCATTTTTGGTGTGGTGTGTTTACATAAGTGTGTTATTTCATTTGTGTGCATGTGTGGTGTGGTGTGCAATGTAAACATCTTTTCTGCTGATCGGGTCTTCCTGATTATGCAGATTTCCATCAATCCGTTTGTGGGTTTCGCGGATGGTGCCTCCCGCAGTACCAGGAATTTGTCTTCGGCAGCCTGGGTAATCTATGATCCTGCTGGTGAGTTGGTCAACCTGCAAGGTGTGTGTCTGGGACGTGCTACAAATAACATCGCAGAATATAGTGCTGTATTAGAATTATTAACTGAGGCTGTGAACCTTGGTATCCGTTAATTACTTGTGTATCTAGACTCACAACTTGTGGTATTACAGCTTAACGGTCATTATTCAGTCAGAAACCCATCCATTTTACGTTTGTATCTGCGTATTCGTTTACTGGAAAGAAATTTTGACTATATCACATATCAACATATACCCAGGCATATGAATACACTAACAGATGTAGTAGCTAATTGGGTTTTAGATAGACATTTGCGCAATTTGTAAAACAACATCACATGTAAAAAGAAAGATCCATCCAGAAATAGATATGTATATATATAGATATCGAAATGTTTACATAGTTTGCGTCGCATAAAATCAAAAAATATACATGTTTGTCTTAATACATCCGGAGACAACATGTCTCTCAAAAAATATGCATGAAATAAACCCTAGGTGTCTAATCTGCGTGGTGCTCATGATAAAAAGTCACCGCTCGCACTAGCCATCTCAGGACGCAGTGGAGGCGACTAAGCACTCCCATAGTATGTCTCTGGTATGCTAGTGGGACATCTGCCAGCCGGGCATAGTCTGGAATCCCCTGGGCAATCCCCTCAAGGTTCTGAATTAACTCTCCCCCCTCGGCACCCTTCGCCTGAGGGTCAGCTGCGGGCTGATTTCTCTGTGAGATAGGAGACATGCCAGCAGGTCGCTCTGGGCCGACATCTTCATACACATAACAACTGTCTTTAGAACGAACATGTGTTACAAAAAAAAATCATAAATGCATAAAAATCAAAAAGATGGTCTTACCCAACTCCTCGTCCCAATCATCTCCCTCCGAGAGTGGAAGATCTGGATCACCAGTGAAATCAGTTCCTGCATATGGCCAGTCTTCGACTACGATCAACTGACGTCACAGCCACCCAAAAAACTTCGGCCTCCAGGACATCTGTTGGCCTCCTCCCGCTCTGGGCATCAGTGCTGCCCAACGAGCCATTCTCGGCTCACGTGGTATCGGCTTAGCTACTATGGCCCCTTGGCCTTGGAAGATTGGTATTCGTTCCAGAATGAATGATACCAGGATAGAACCGTAGCCAAACTGTTTCAGTTTGAATTGTTTGCATTTTGTCAGCTGTCTCTTCATGTTGACTGTTACTGCTGTGGCCCAATCAAACAGTGTGGGACTCATACACTCAGAGGCGAGTATGAGTTGGGCTTTAGTGGCTTCATGCGGAGCCTGCGCTCCTGTAGCCCGCGTAATGGTGTGTAGCACCACTCTGAGTGCTAGATCCTCGATGGTGTGAATGTCTACCTTTCCGCTTCCAGATTCGGTTTGTGCCCCTGGGCACACCCTCGCCATTACCTGCTCCATCTTTTCACCAGATGGTCTGCTCCCTATCAATATGGGCACCGGACCTCTGCGTGACAATCCGGTTATGAAGTATACGTCAGAAACCTCCAGTTCCAATACTTGATCCCGCAGCTTGAACACTTGTTCATCTACATCCCAAATATTGACCAGGTACTGTAGGAGCTCAGGTTGAGCTCGTAAGCAAGGTGTCAGGAAGAATTTCTTTAGCCCGCGATTTCTATGGGCATTCATGCAAGTTTCATTCTCCATGGCTAATTCATCCTCTTCCCCATGCTCCCGCTCTCTCCATTCAATCACCATTTTGCTCGGTTGCCTGCATCAACATGATCAGAACCCTTGATTAGATCTTTGTCATGCTTAAAAAATTCACTTAAGTTACTCATAATTCAGAAATTTTGGGCGAAAAATTCGGTTCCGCCATTGGCGCGACTGTTTCCAAAACAGTCGCGCCAGTTGGCGCGGGCCCTGTGTATATAAAATCCCATTGGCGCGGGTTCGTGCCCGATACCCGCGCCAATGGGCGGAGCCCTAAAATTTTAAAATCCTTCCACAGAAATCTAATGAGCAATGGAAAACTATTAAAGAATGGATTAAAATGGAGTACAGGGAAGCACCTCTTACCTGGAACGAACGGGAATTTGAATAGTAGCCCGGATCAGTCACAATCGCCGTCAGAAGTTTGCACACCAAACGGATCATTGTTGTTCTCCAATAAGGTAAATAGTAAAATTAATTTTGTTTTTACCATTTGAGACTTATTTATAACTTTTTGAGCTCTAATTAGGTTTAAAAAGTCATTTTTTATCAATATTTTAATATATTTTGTCGAAAATGGATTTTACACTTGCCTCTGTGTGCAGCAACAGGTTTGTACGCGACTTAAATGGTGAAACGAGTTGTATTTTATACTTTTTTGGACTCGGTAAAAACAAGAAAAAGTAACTTTGGAGTCATCTTTCAGCTCTTTTATGACTCTCTAAACATGAAAAGATTGTCGAGGCCCTTGTCGTTTCAATCTCGTTAAGGTGGCTGCGAAACAACATCTACCCAGTATACGTTTACCCCTTTTTCGGGCTGGGATAGATTATTTACGAAAAAGGAATACCCTAGCCTATCGCAACTAGGAGGTTTTCTCAGAAATAGTTTTCTACCTTTTCGGATCTGAGTAACTATTTACGAAAAGGGACCATTGGAGTTTACTTTTCAGCTGTCTTTTCAAACTCTCTAAACATGAAAAGACGCCTAGTTCTTCCCTTGTCAGACTCGTTAAACTCTGATGACATCGGATTCAATCGAAATGACATTACTCGAGTCGCTCCTTCCTAGGGCTTGTTAAATGTACTAGGATGGACTTATATCACAAGCATATACTATCCCCTTCAAGCTTGTCATCAAAAATAATTTGGGTACTCGCCAGAAATGGCGGGGGAAAAATGGAACCAGCATCATTGTCGTGTTGGCAGTATGTCGCTCTTGAACATGGCACTTGTATGCATTCGTGTCGGGTTGGGGACATCTCATCTCGTTTTTCGCTTGCCTCCATGGGTTTGGGTAATCCCTTTTGACCTCTCATCTTCTCTTTGCCTCGTCACTATGACCTCTGATCCTTTGATGTCAAATACTGCCAAGTCCACTGTCGTGTTGTTCATATGTTCAAGATAAGTTGACCTCTGCAAATATCAACCTCCCTCTGATTCTCATCTGATCGTGATTCACAAAAAACATTATGTTTCTCTGTCTCGTGTCGATGATGTGGGAAACACTATGGCCCACCTTCGATCAAGATCACTTCCTGTCGACTCCAGATCATTGTCCAGGAAGTTGATCTAGAGACTCCCTTCTGGTACCTTGGAGCCTGCATGCCTCAATGGCAGGTTCTTCGCATTCGATGTGAGGTTTTCATCATTGACCTCCGATCGGGTGATTCTGCGGGTGTTCGATGCCAGCTCATTGATTCACATGCCGTAGATTGTACCTATAGTACCTTGAGGGCCATTGTCATTATTGGTGGTACCTCTCGCGTTTGTTAACGGCTTTCATTATTGGCTGGTAATCAGACGATGTTCTTGCATGTTCGACTTCAGCTCACATATTCGCATGCTTGAACTTGTACTTTGTTCGGGTCAAGATGGAGCGCAAGACCCTGGATTGTGTCTGTTGTAATCCAGGCTGCGATTTTGTGGATTATTATGATTGATTACATGACTCACTTACTAGATGGTTGCGACCATACCTGAGTCTATTTATCGATCCTCACTGGATGGCTGCGTCCATACCTTGGATCTGGATTATTGTATACTCTGTTATGGATGGTTGCGCCCATACCGCACATATATCATGTATCTGAGATATCAGTTGTATTTCTTCGCGCAGGTTTTCCGATGGCGGAGTTTCCAGTTGGACACGTTCTCATAAAGCATTTCACCCCTCTCTCTCTCTCGGGCCTCATGCTTTAGGGGGCATCTGTTACACATTAATTTGTCACCGTCCCTGCAATCCCCGTCCTGCACATTAGAGGGCTCATTTTGTGACCTGTGAGCAGTGACATGCCTTGAAACCACTTTCATGACATTCCTCTGAACAAGAGCTTTCATTGCCCTGAAGACATCTCCTTATGAAAAACCCTGAAAATGGCCCTTTTAGTATTGGCGTGAGTAGGCAGTTCAGTACCCGTGCCAATGGGGAAAATACTTCAAAGAGGCCGTGCCAGTTGGCACTCTGTCCCAGAGTCACACTCGCGCCAGCCAATTTGAGAGGTGTTTTTTAAAAATAAATGGCGGAAGTTTCGTCCTAACTGATCCAGGAACTGATATCTATCTTGAGTTGGGAGGTTTGGCTATGGATTTCCATAGAGAGGAAGTGGTTTGCCACCTCTCATGGAAGCTTCCTTGATGATAGGGCCAATCCCATGATTATAGGGATCCCAAATCCTCTTCCTCCATCTATAAAAGCTTGCCCATCTCCATGGCAAGCTAGTCTTCAAGTTCCCAAATTTCCAAGAGCCTTATGCTGTAAGAGCCTCCATAATTCCCTTAAGGCCAATTTCAAGCAAGGAGACTATCGTCAAGGTCCGAAGAGAGAATTTTGTCCCATCCTTGACAAGCTTTTCGAGATGTGTTCTGCTGGCAACCCCTCCGAAGGAGAATTCAGCGTCAGAACTATGGTTGTAATTTTCCTTTGATTGATTATTAATGAACGACTATTGGTTATGGTTCCACTCTTATTGTTATTTACGATGATGAGTTATGTCCTTTATGACTGACATATAGTTTCATCTACTGGATTTTACGCTTGCGTTTGTTTTGTTTCTCGTATGTGCAGGTGTCCCATCACGGAGATCGTGGGGATCGTGATCTGCCAGAGCTGAGGAACGAGAGTGCCACCTCTTCTACAACGACTGCGTTGGATTCCAGGTAAGCCTTCATCGCTAGTTGGTTTATTTGCAATTAGGGAGCTGCGCTATAGTGTGATTGATTGTTGCTAGACCCAGTCTGGGCTAGTAGGGATCGCCTTTGTCCGTAGAGGGGATTTACCTCCACAACAAATACCTTCGTAGGGGCAGAAGTAAGCCTGAGATGATCATCCACTTTAGGAAGGAACTCAAATTTTTCTTCTGGCATGATGCCAATATTTGATAAATTATAAACGAAGATCGACAACCTCCCAAGCGAGCTAGGCTAGGATGCAAGACAACTAAGATAGTTGTCTTACATCCTAGCTCGCTTGGGATGTCGTACATCTTCCTTTCTTTTTTATCAACTACTGCAATCATACCATAAGCCAAATGTGAGTTCCTTATTAAAATTTATGATCATATTAGGGTTACTTCTTCCCCCAAAAAAAAATTGTAGGAGGGGCGTCGTAATTCCGACGGTTGTTTCTATCGCCAGTACGACGATTATTTCCGTAGCAATTCCGATAGCATGACCCAAACTTCACTAAGACTAGTGTTGGACTAGCAACGTTAAGGTGTCACTAATGACAGTTGTACCCGTCGCTAATATGGCCCAACTGTCATAACAATGTTATGCCAATTGTCGGAATAGCGATTATTGTCATGGCACTTCCGACAGTTGTTTCCGTCGCAATTTCGATGGCATGACCCAAACGTCGCTAATACTAGTGTCAGACTAGCGATGAATAAGGTGGCACTATTGATGGTTGTTTCTATCGCTGATATGGCCCAATCGTTTCAAAAATTTTATGATAGTTTTTGGAATAACGACGACATGTGCAATGACAGGTCGTCGGTATTGCGACACATTCTGGGATGGCATCGATGTCATAATACCGATGTCTCCACGTGATGTCGGAATAACAACAATAAATAGCACAATTTTAATATTGACTAAGTGAAGACAAGTGTCGTGTCTAGTGTTGCTCTACCGACAGTTATTAGAAGTGTTAGAAGTGCAACGGGACATGAAATGACATTTTTCCCAACCTCAAAGTGTCACTATTGGGACGCTTATGTGTCACAATAGCGACATTTTTTCCATCGGAAATTGGGCCAAATATTCTAGTGCCTATTTGGTTGAATTTTATTTTAGTAAATACTACCATACTTCTCTTATAATGAGTCCATTCAAGGAGTTATATGGACGACACTATAGAACATCGGTTAATTGGAGTGGCCTGGAGGATAAACTAATGTTAGTACCAGATTTATTAAAATAGATGGAGGAAGCGGTCAAGAAGGTGAGGAGGAACTTGAAGGTTTCCCAAGATAGAAAGAAAATGTATGTTGATAGAAAAGACAGCTACCGAGAATTCCAATTCAGATAACATGTGTATGCTCGGGTCAAGCCCAAAAATAGCACCATTCGTTGGGGAAGCTAAGCTAAATTAGCTCCCCTATTTTATGGTCCATTCCAAATCTTAGCTCGAATTGGACCTGTGGCATACCAATTATCCTTGTCTAGTCACATACGTATTCATAGTCTATTTCATGTCTCATTATTAAAGAAATATATATATGACCCTAGACATGTAATTCGGATTGGAAAAATATACAGGTAAAAGGTTGACGGTAGCGTATCTATGCGGTATTTTGATTTATGTTAAATTAATTTTATGTGTGAAAAATAATACAACATATTGATGATGTATGAACAGGTATAACCGAACGGAGAGTTTCTGGTTCAACCCTTGTGTATACTCAATCAGAGATAAGTAATGTTGCATAGGCGAGATATCACCCAGGTTAAAGTGCATTGGAAGCACTTTAGCCTAAAAGAGGTTACCTGGGAGGATGAGAAAATCATGGAAAAGTAATATCCAGGTCTGTTTGTGACTGTAAGAACATCGGGATGGTGTTCTGCTTGAGAGGGTGAAGATGCCATCTTCCTTGGTGATTGTAAATATTTTTTTTACTGCAGTTAAAACAAAATTGTCAAATCGTGTTAGGTTTTAACTTTATTATTTTAAAGAAATATATATTCCATGTTATAGATGAAATTTCTAGATTTATGTTTATGATCAGAATAAAAGGAAGTAGTTCGCAACCACCTGTGAGGGTGCTTAAACAGTTATGGGGTCAAATGGTTACCTGCCCAATTATTCTTTGAAGGGAAGAGAATAAAGAGGAAAAACAGATAAACCGATAGGGTTGATGAACCTGAGGTGACTCATAGAGGAAAATAGGAAGCTGCAAAGTTTCTGAGTACTTTTCCATTGATGGTTTCCTGCTAGTTGGCCATAGGAATACCCGGAAATTCTCTTAAACCCTCCACTATGTCTGGTTGGGACCAAATAGTTGTAAGGGAAACACCCTACAGGTAAGGTTAGCACGGGGGTATATTCAGTGAGCAAAATGAACTCAATTGGTTGGGAGGGAAAACTTCATTTTTTAGTGATTGTAACTACTGGAAAAGCTAGAAAGAGTTCTGGTATGAAACCTTGTTGTTTTCTTTCTGGTTAATGAAATTATTGTGAGTATTATAAGTGAAAGTTACAATAGATAATATAGTAATAGAAAGAATGTGTATGGTATGGCATAAAATATTAGAATTTCATTAGAAAACTGGTTATTCCTTGGAAAATGCTAACTTTTTTGGGACTGAACCTGAAAAAGAATTGAATTCTGAGAATGAGTCACAATGATGTTTAAATTGAAAATGTTTTGGGTTATTGGAAATAACTATTCAGGTCAAGAGTAGTAATGATGCATTGTTCATATTTAAATTTAGTTGTTAATATTGTCTTATGGTTAAGCCAGGTAGTTACAACAACGAGTTCTAGCCTTGTTGGAACAATAAGGCTTACGACATTACTGGATAAAAATGGTAACGTTTCCATAATTTTAATAAATAGAGGAAAGTATGTTTCACTTTTTATATTACTTGGAATTATTAGACCGAAAGAAAGAGGGTCGTCAGAGGGTCGAAGGGTTTATTCCTGGTTCCTCCCTAATGGCCAATACCAGAAAATAGTCCCTCCTACCTCGCTCTTGGGAAGAGAAAATTATTATTACCAAGGAGATAAAATGAAAATAGTATGTCATGGTTTGACTACAGTAAATATCCAATAAATTGTAAGCAAACAAGTTACTCAAGATAGCGATTTTCAACAGAAACCCATTTCATATAACTTCAAACATTTGTAACCAAAATTATTTCGATCAATTAACTCAAATGAATGAACAACTGGAAAACACGACTTAAAATCAAGTAGAGCAGCACCCCAAAACAAATTATACTTATACATTAGTTTGGAACAATAAATCAACATCAAAATATACTTATACATCAATCCAACACGATGAGTCGACATTTGAATATGCATATACATCAATCCATAAAGATAAGTTGATATTAAGTTATATTTATAACAAGAGTTAAAACAAAGTGGTGTAGGTCGGAGCACATTACTGTGTGAACTGTAGAACTTCTGACTGAAACTGCAAAATTAACAATAAGGATAACATTTCAGGATAGACAACCGAAAAACCCCAGCAGAAAAACAGAAAAAGATTAAAACCCTTTGTTATATTGACTGTGCGTCGAGTCGTGCCATGCTTAGACAATAAAACACAAGTATACATCTTAACCATAAAAATACTAGGCATGTTAGTCGTTCAAGGTAAGAAAAATACAAAATGGAACTAAGTTGAGAAGTAAATATTGTCACTAAACTAGAATTCTAACCTATTCACTAACCCAACACCTTTCCTAAGTTGTGAACTGAGACCGAGAGAAACAACATACCCACTAATACCAGCAAGCATATTAGGGGTAACACACCATTGAAAATAAACGCAATTTGTAAATAATAATAATAAAATAACTAAACTGAACTGAACTATAAATACTTGAAGAAGATGTAGACCGTCACAATGGAAAACGCTTAAATCCAAAGTTGATGAACCAGAGATTACCTAAGGCTAAGTTTCTGACATAATCCTTAAGCTCAATCAAATAGAAGGATGGAGACCAGTAAAATAATCTCATAAACTTCCAAGTGGGGGTTAACATTGAAGCGAGGACGTTGAGCACACAGACACAATGAAATGGGTAAGAAAAGATACCCAAACAACAGTGGAACAACTACATAATCCGGGCAGGGGAAGTTAACTACCATAATTAAGAGCATCAGCTACCGAGGATAATTGCAAGGCTACACAATAGAGGGACAATCTAAATCATAAATATGCGGTTGAGGATGAGTTGCAGAGCCGTGCTCCATGAGGGAGTTGGAACCTAATGGTTTCTCTCTACGGCACCAAGGTAGGGTCAGTTACTTCAATGGCTCATAGTGAATCCTCACCATCCATCTCCATCATGCAAGTAGAGTCATGGATGGTCTGACAGACTTGCATCCCGAGGAGACTGTTGGATGTCAAACGAAGATTCCAGACGAGGCACAAAGCTTAACTTTGGCACTGTGGAAAACTCACCTAGGTTGGGGCATCAACCCAACAGATTAGATCATAGTAATAAGAAAAAATATTAATGCCAATGTATAACTATTAATAATGAATTAACCCACAACCTAGTTTAGTAGACCAGTTCATCACCAAACCGTTGTAAATGTTGTAAGGCCTGATTTGGATGTATAAGTTAAATTGTATGTACAACAATTTACCAGGTTATAAATTATGTATGCTCTAGCAGTATAGTATCACTAATATTTTAAATGAGGATTTAAATGAAAAGTGTCCATGCTATGAAAAGTCCAAAGTAACTTAAATGTATGAATATTTGGCATCCTTAGGGGAAAATATTTTTTTTTTAATTTGGTTAAATGAATATATATGGTGTGACAACAACTAATTAATAACTCAACCCTAAATAACACAAAGAGTAAATTAGATATTAAAACCATAAAAGAGGAAATCAAAAATTGATTGAACTCGGTCGTGAGCGCCATAAAATATCCTTACACCTTATGATTGATGGTATAGAAGAACAAAACAATGAGGACACATTAGAAATAGTAAAAAAAAATTAAATACAAAATCTCAAATTCAAACAACTTATATCAAAGAAGAAACCTGGGTAGGAAAATTACTTGACAATAAACATAGACTCATCGGTATTAAGGTAAGTTGCAATGATCACAAATTAGATATACTCGAAAAATCCCCGAGCCTAAAGGGATACAAAATATTTATAATTGAATATTTGAATATAGAATACCAAACTAAACTCAGGAAAGAAGTCCAAAAGGTCAAGGAGGCTAGGAAATAAGGGAAATGGGCTATCACTGTGAATAGGAAAGCTATTATTCAAGATAGAGTCAAAAATATGAGTAATAAATAGGGATTAGGATCACTCAGGATCCTCTTCTGGAACTTTCCTGGTTTTCCATGGTGTAAAGGTCCTATGTTAAGTTGGATCCTGAGTGATATTGACCTTAATTTTCTAGTTCAAACTTGGGAGCATGAGGAATATAGGGTTCCTCACCTTGATGAATTCATTCTTTGGTCTGCTTGGAACAAGAAATCCTCCCGCGGGGGTCTTGGTGGTATAGCATGTTTTATTAAGAACATTGCTTCTTCTCACATCCAACTTCTTACTATCAATTCCTTCAATCAATAAATTTGGATTGAGATCTCTGATTCTTCCTCCAATAATATTTTTCTTGCAATCTTCTATTTCGCTCCTATCAAATCTACCTCCTATAAGAAAAACAACTTAGATCATAATTATCCTTTCACTACCTTAGAAAAATACATTTATAACCTGAGGAATGAAGGTAATATACTTTTTCTTGGGGACTTCAATGCTATAACTGTTATGACCCAAGATATTACGTTAAGTAACCACCCTAACCCTAATCCCTTATGGCTTGACGAAGATGATGGCTTTGCTAATAGATTAAAGAGAATCTCTAAAGACAAAAACGAGAAATTATTTGGCACTGATATCCTCAATATTTGTAGTTCCCAAACCTGATTATTTGTAATGGTATTAGCAAGTGGCCTTCCTCTAGTCAGATGACCTATTTGCATGGGTTGGGGCAGTAGTATGTGGACCATGTGATTTTGGACACTCATGTCCTTAACCGTATTACCAACTTTGAGCTTCTTAAATATTTTGAGTCTGACTATGACCACAGACCTTTGTCTTTAACCTTCAATCTTGTCATGCATACCAACCACATGCAGGATACTAGTGAAATCCAAAGACACACTCATTTCAATAAAAGTAATATATGTCTTTTCTTAAAGGAGTTAAAAATGGATTTAAGTTCCCTCACTTATAATAACAATATTGATCAAATTAATCACAATTTTACTACTACCCTTTCCACTACCATTAACAAGTTCTCCAATGAGGTTTTATATAATAAGATTAATAAAGCTTCCAACCCTTGGTATGAGAAATACTGTAGAAGTTCCAGGAAAGATATTTGAGACACTCCTAACGAAACAGTAAAGATCTGAAAAATTAGTAGATACAAAGCCATCATTAAAGAGAAGAAGCGGTCATATATTAATAAGAAACAAGATCATATCCTTCACCTTTCTGAATTTATGCCCACAAAGTTTTGGTAGAATGTGCTTATTCATAAATCTAACTATAATCGTTCGATCCCCTTAGAAAAGTGGTACACCTATCTTAAAAAGTTGTATGACTCCCTGGACACCATGGACAACATCCTTATCACTCCTATTAAGGAATATATCTTTTCTCTTGAGGACGTTGAGGCTGGGATTAATAAGCTTGCTAGTGGGAAAGCTAAATATATTGAAGGATACCCATGATCCGGATTTATGCAGGAATGCAACAGAATAAACATATAACCATAAATACAATATGCAGCGGAAAAATCACTTCATTTCATTAATATCAAAGAACTGAAATTTGCTTACAGATAGAATGGAAATAAACTAGCTAGGGCGCTAGTAGCTATCTCTGAGAAGAGATGTGGTAGCTATAGGCCTCTGAACTGAGTTACAATGAGGCTCTAGGGCCTATTTATTATTTAGAAACAATGGAAAACCATAAACATCCAAATTCCTGGCCGTAGGAGATGAAGCACCAAAACTATGGGCCCCGTTTGGGTAAATGTGTGTTTCAACTTCCCAGGGACGTAACTTTTGCATGCGATCTCCGTTTGACGCGAATCATACCTCGTTAGAAAGATCTATCTGAGGACTAAAAATTTTGAGTGAGAAACATTAATCCATGAACCCATGTTTCTCCCAGTTTTCCCAAAAAACGTCGTTTAGGACCTCAAAACGGCTCTGGAAGTTCAGGACACGAAAAACTGTTATAAATAGTAAGTTGTGCCCAAATTGAAAAACTGAAAGAGACAATGGTGGGGCCCCAAGTGGAATAGGCAGGTGACCACCAATATCCACCTAGATCATTCCTCCCCTCTTAGGAAGCAATGGTCCCCATTGCATTAAGTTCCTCCATGAGATGAGGAAACTTCTGCTGAACTTGGTCCCTAGTGAACCACTTTCCTTAGTGCAGGAGTTGGCCAGCTTTGACAACTCGATACAGTTGGATCTTCTGTTGGCGAGTGTTCTTGATTTGTAAGTCCATGATACAATCTGTGGTGGCCTATTCCATATAGTCTGGGTTTAACTCTGTTGGTGTGAGTTGTTCTGCAATGTCATAGGTGTCCAGTAGAGGTGGGAAGTAAGGAAGAAGGTGGTCCACATTGAATACTGGGTGCAGACCAAGAAATGGTGGAATACTGAGCTCGAAGGCATTGTTCCCTACAGCCTTGGTGATGGTGTACGGCCCGTATCGAAGCGGGCGATGCTTGCGGTGGGGTCCAGTGAGGCGCTCCTTCTGCAAATGTAGCCACACTTTGTTGCCCACCTAGAAGTTGTGTGGCACCCAATGTTGATCATGGTGTTGCTTGCACTTAGCATTAGCTTTGTCCAATATTTCATGAACCTGTTGGCGGATGTGTTGGATGCGCTCAATGAAGCTATTTTCCTTGTCAACTTCCGACTGGACATGAGCCGAATCAGCCTGAGTAGCCGCAAATGGCATGGCTATGTCAATGGGACATAGTGGCTGGAATCCCAAGCCCACCTGAAAGGGGCTATGGCCAATTGAGCTGTGGAGAGCCCGATTATAACTGTGTTGTACCTAGGAAAGGTTCTCTTCCCATGTGCGTGGATGCTTGGAATTGTACATGCGCAGAATGTGTACAATCATTCTGTTGACGACCTATGTCTGGCCATCTATTTGGGGATGGAAAGATGTGGACTTGGTGAGCTTGGTGTCCAGCATTGACCAGAGGCTGCACCAAAATGTGCTGAGGAACCTTCTATCCCGATCTGATATAATAGACTGTGGGATCCCAAAGTGCACCCACACTCGTTCAAAGAGGAGTTTAGCAGTGGCTTCCGCTGTGATATTCTTCTTGCAGGCCGCCATAATGGCCATCTTCGAGAATCTGTTGACGACCATTAAAACACAGTCATTTCCATGCTTAGTAGAAGGCAGGCTCGACATGTAATCCATGGAGATGGATTCCCAAGGTCGAATAGGGGTAGGTAGCAGAGTATATAGGCCTTGCTTCTTGATGGTCGGTTTGGCAATGGCACAAGCAGTGCAGGATCTGATGCGCTTCCCTAAATCCTTTTGAAGGTTTGGCCAATAGAAATACTTCTGTAGTACTGCTACTATTTTCTTGACCTTGAAATTCCCAGAGACTTGACTGTATTGTTCTTCCCATATCATCTTGGTGCGCTCTCTTGAAGGAACACAAATGTGTCCCAAGTGACATAAAAGTGAAACTTGGAGGTGAAAATTTGGAACTTGCATACCCCCCAAGAGTGCCTTGTATGTGTGGCCGAATTCTGGGTCGCTCTCGTAGAGAAGCAGCCAATCAGAAGTCTCGTGCCCACAAGAGTTGAGAACGGTGGTGAGTGCCACGATCGGTGGTCGGCTGAGACAGTGTGCAACATTGTTGGTGCTACCCTTCTTGTACTTGATGTTCAAATGAAACTGTTGCAGATATGTGGACCACTTCTGATAGCGATCATTCTGCAACTTCCCTTGTGTCTGTATGAACTGCAGGGGTCGGTGGTCTGTGTGGATGATTGTTTCCTTCCCCAAAATGTAATGCTTCCATTGTCGACAAGCTTGCACAATGGAATACATTTCTTTTTCATAAGTGGGGTACTTGCGAACTGTGTCAGACAATGTCTCACTGTGATATGCCACTGGATGTCCCTGTTGAGTAAGAACCGCCGCAATAGCATAGTCAGAGGCATTTGTCTCGATCTCAAATGGTTGTTGCAAGTCTGGTAATGTGAGCACTGGGGCAGAATAGGGGCGACTTTTCAATTTCGTAAAAGACTTTTGTTGAGATTCTGACCAAAAGAATTTTTCTCTCGCTCCTCCCTTAGTGACTTGAATCAAGGGCCAAGTGATATGAGAGAATCCCAAAACGAACCTGCAGTAGAAATTAGCAAGACCTAGAAAGCTGTGAAGCTCTGTTATAGTGGTTGGGGCCGGCCAATCCCGAATAACTTGGATCTTGGTTGGATCCACATGCACCCCCCTTTCATCAATAATGTATCCCAAATATTGAACCTGGGTCATGCCAAAAGTGCACTTTTCCAAATTGGCACACAACTTGTGCTGCCGCAGTGTTTGGAGGACTTGTCGGACGTGGTGGAGGTGCTCTTCCCAAGTCTGGCTGAAGATCATAATGTCATCCAAGTACACCACTACAAATGAGTTGGTGAATGGCCACAAGATGTCATCCATCAACCTCAGGAAGGTTGCGGGAGCATTCGTCAACCCGAAAGGCATGACCAGCCATTCGAAAAGGCCTTCCTTGGCTTTGAAGGCAGTCTTCCACAAATCGGAGGGTTCAATTGGTACCTAGTGATACCCAGACTTCAAGTCGATCTTGCTGAAATATTTCGCCCCTTTGATTTGGTCCAGAAGGTCATCAATATGTGGGATCGGGTCAGTGATCTTTTTCAGCGCCCAATAGTCAATACAAAGTCTCCACGTCCCATCCTTATTTTGTACCAACACGATCAGGCTCCCACAGGGTGATGAACTTGGTCGAATGTGACCTTTATGCAGTAGCTTCTGAATTTGCCTCTTGATTTCATCGTTCTCTAGAAGAGAGCGCCGATATATCGGTCCATTGGGTAGCAGCGCACCTGGGGTCAAATCAATCGGGTGCTTGACCTAACAGTGCAGAGGAACCCCTGTGGGTGAGGTGAAGATGTCCTCGTACTCATCCACAACCTTTTCCATTTGTTTTTGTTGTGAAGAGGAGCCCTATCTGGAGGTCGTGGCCACATTATTCTTCTTTCCCTAGGGGCAGATCATCAGGAAAAAAAATTTCCTGGTTTGGGAAATGAGCACACTGCATTGTTTTGCAGTAACCAAAGAGATAGCGGCAGGAGGTGGTACCTCTGGTATCTTGTACAACTTATTTCCCAAAGTAGAAATAACAGCGCGAGGCCGAGACTCATACACAGCATGACGCTTCCACAAGTATGGTTGTCCTAATAATACATCAGAAACATCAATAGGAGCAACGTCACATAATACCTCATCTATGAAGGGCTCGATGCTATAGGGAAGGCGGCACTGCTGGCTGACGCGTAGATCTTGTCCTTGGTGAAGCCACCCGATGGTGTATGGATGTGGGTGAGCTGTGGTTGGCAAGCCCAACCGCTTCACGGTGTCTACTGAAATGAGGTTCTTTTGGCTCCCATTGTCGATAATGAACTGTATCGGGGAGCCCTTTACCCACATCTGGATTGGAAGAGACGTTCCTCCTCCTCTGGATCTTCCGGTTCCTCCTTCTGGATATTCGTAGTGGCAACAGTGGCGTTGGGCTTTGCATCAATAATCAGTTTCCCTTTCTCATTCCCCTTTTCAGGTTATGATTCAGAGTCAGAGCATGCATCTGACTCAGAAGCCCTCATCTCGACCACTAGCGACTACTTGGCCCGACACTCACTTGTGTTGTGAGTGGAGCTCTTATGGAACTCACACCACTTTCCCGTGTCCTTATTTGGCTTTGCTGTGTTTTTCTTTGCTTGTGGCTTTGACAGGTTGTCTTGAGCCACCATGCCTTGGCACTGTCCTTTGTTCTGCGGTTTGGGAGAACCTTTCCCTTTCTTTTGATTTGCAGATCCAAAGTCTTGCTTCTTCTGTTTGAATTTTTTCTCAATCTTGGCAGCATACCAGTATGCTGTACCAAGCGAGGAGAAGTCGAGGAACACCATTTCCTCCTGAATGTATTTGTGTAGACAACTGCGATACTTTAACACCAGATGTTTCTCTGAATCTTTTATACCCAAATTTGTGCGCAGGGTATGGAACAGATTCGTCAACTCATGCACATCTTGATCCCTTCGTTGTCGCAGCGTGGTCCATTGTATGTACTTGTCCTCATAGCTCCCCATAGGATAGTATTGTTCCTTGACGGCATATCGAAAAGAATTCCAAGTTGGTACAGCTAAGAACAGAGAGGGTTTTGTCCGGTCCTTGTTCTCACAGTAGGTTTCCCACCAGTCCTTGACATGGTGGGTAGCTTTGAGGAGTGCAAAAATAATCTTCTCGCGGTTGGAAAAATTCATGAACCGAGAAATATCCTTCTAATAGATTCAACCATCTATCTACAGCATCTACATCTATTTGACCCTCAAATATGGGAATGTCAAAATTTAATTGTACCTTAAAAGGAGTCGCACCTCCAGAATGGTTGTTGGATGCAGATGCACTGCCGGTGGGCAGCCATTGAAGGATCTAGGCAAAGTTATCCATCATCGCGTTCCTTTGTTTTTCGAGGGCCTCCTTGAGCAATATTTTGATAGGATCTCCTACTCCCTCATCTTTCTTTTCGTCCCCATGGGCGTCCGTCGGGGTTTGCGAGGCTGATCTTGCAAAGGTTCCACCAGATCGAGCCCTAACTCCTTATACCTCGACCTCGTTGGGGACATGCAAAGAAGGATCGAGAAAAAGCAGACCGCTTTGATACCACTGATCCGGATTTATGCAGGAACACAACAGAATAAACATATAACCATAAATACAAATATGCAGCGGAAAAATCACTTCATTTCATTAATATCAAAGAACTGAAATTTGCTTACAGACAGAATGGAAATAAACTAGCTAGGGCACTGGTAGCTATCTCTGAGAAGAGATGTAGTGGCTACAGGCCTCTGAACTGAGTTATAATGAGGCTCGAGGGCATATTTATTATTTAGAAACAATGTAAAACCCTAAACATCCAAAACCCTAACCCTAGGAAATGAAGCACAAAACTATGGGCCCCGTTTGGGTAAACTAGTGTTTCAACTTCCCGAGGACGTAACTTTGGCATACGATATCTGTTTGATGCGAATCATACCTCGTTAGAAATATCTATCCAAGGACTACAAATTTTGAGTGAGAAACATCATTCCATGGACCCATGTTGCTCCCAGTTTTCCCAAAAAATGTCGTTTAGGGCCTCAAAACGGCTCCGGAAGTTCAGGACCCGAAAAATTGCTAAAAATAGTAAGTTGTGCCAAAACTGAAAAACTGAAAGAGACAATGGTGGGGCCCCAAGTGGAATAGGCGGGTGACCACAAATGTCCACCTAGATCAACCCAGTTGAGATATTAAAGCTGGAAAGTTATATCCTCATCCCTCACCTTCACAAGCTTCTCAATTTGGCTGTAAATAATGGCTTCCCTATGCTTTTGATGCAAAGCCTTATTGTGCCTATCTTTAAAAATGGAAATAAAACTATTTCCTCTAACTAAAAGACCATTATTATTAGCCACATCTTAGCCAAGATTTATGGTCTCATTTCGGATAATAATATTAGCCACTAGCCTGAAATCCATGGTAAAAGAGATAAAGGGAAAGTTGGTTTTAGGAGATTCCACTCGACTATTGACCATCTTGTCACTCTCAAGGTCATTGCTGAAGAATGTCACAATAGTAAAGTTGATCTCTTTTTTTTCTTTGTAGACTTTAGAAAATACTTTGTCACTATTACTCAGGATAAGCTTTGGAAAAGACTTGATGAGATAATGATTCCTCCTTAGTTGAAGATTTGTGTGATTCGCCTCTACAAGACAGTTGTTGTCAATATTAAGACCAACAAAGGGTGGTATATAGATATTAAATGCAATATCAGGGCTAAATAAGGGTGTCACCTTTCCCCTACCCCTTTTGGTATTTACATCGATAAGCTAGAGGAGTGTTTGGAAATCATGAGCTGCAAGGGGACTGAGCTTGTTGTTATTATCATTACTCTTCTCCTCTATGCCTATGATATTGTTCTTCTAGCTAGAAGCCATGAGGAGCTGAACAAGCAACTTAAGACTCTTCATAACTATTGCTACAAGATGGGTATGATAGTTAATATTGACAAGACTAAAATCATGATAAATAAATCCAAAATGATCACCCATGGAAATTTTGTCTATAAAAAAATTTCTTGGATTAGGTCTCTTCTTATAAATATCTAGGGATTGACATTCCTTATCAACTCAACTGGAATTACAACATTGCAAAAAGCATTATTGGAGGCTAGAAAGCTTATTATGAGCTTGAAAATAATTGCAAGATTGTTGATCTTTTTATTTGGAGTAAAAATATATTCCTCTTTGATACCCTTGTCACCCTTGTTGTTCTATATGGTTGTGAAGCCTACGGTTGCAGTATACCCAGAGATTCGTAGAGAAATATTGATATGATTCAAAAGTAATCATAACCTACAATCTCAAGATCAACTAAAATACCCCCTACCCTATCCTCCTTATCGATGTTGGCCCCCCTCCTATTAAAAGAAGGGATATGTTTAAGTATATAATGTATAAGAAGAAGTTTTACAACATGGAATCTGAGAGGCTTCCTAAAATTTCTTATAACTTTAGTCAAAACCCCCACCTTCGCCTCAAGTGTGAGTGGCATAAGGATGCCCAGTCTTGGCTCAACCGTTGAGGGATAAACAAGGAGATCATCCTGGGAAGAAAGCATAGTGTCAAATATACTATCACCTCCAAATTTAAGGACAAGTTGTGGGATGATAAGGAGCTAGAGGGTAAAATGAAGCTAAGATATTATAAGGAGGTGATCAAGAGGACCCTTGAGAACCAAAAATATCTTTATGTTTTGACTACTCGAATAAAAAAATGAACATCGCCAAGATCAGAACTAATTCTCATGAGCTTCGTAGTGAAACCAAGTGGTGGTCTAATCCCAAGATTCCCTGGGACAATAGAATTTGTTAGCTTTGTGATACTAAGAGGGTGGAGGATGAAAAACACTTTCTTTTAGATTTTCTGACCCTTACTCACATCCGCTCTCATTTCCCTAACATTTATCACACTTCCAATCTTGTTCACTTGTTAAGTCATCCCAACTATAGTGATCTCGGTGTGCTTCTTTCCCTTCTTTTTTAGCAGAGAAATAAGATTCTGAAGAATTACAATTAGATTATTCTTCTTCTTAAGGTCTGATAGACTGCATTGGTCTTAGTGGATGTTAATCACCATCATCATCATCATGAAAATGAATATTAATACTACTTTTAATATTATTAATATTTATAAATATTAATTTTAATGTTAATTATTAATATCAATAACATTTAACTGGTAATATTAATATTATTACTGACATTAAATTTATTTATATAAATAATATTAACATTAATATTGATAAATAATATTAACAATATTTAGTATTAACAATAATATTAATAAATTTTAATTTACAATATTATCTATTATTATTATTTTAATAATATTATTAATATTAACATTAATTAATAATTTTTCATATTAATGTGATTAAATATTAATATTAAGTTTTAATATTATTTATTAATATTAATATTAATATTAATTTCAATATTAATTATTAATATTAATTTGAAAATTCATTATAGATTATAATATATAATGATAAATATTAATTTTTTAAGTATGAGGGGTTTCCACAGTGCATTATATTAGATATCATTTTTGGGATTCAACTGCGTTAAGTCATTCATCTATGACCATTTCCATGAGAGGTAGTCGTAACTAACTAATTTCTCATGATTTTTGAATAGTCCACTTAGCACTCATTGCATGGAGTGATGCTCACAGGGGTGGAGAAATGAGTATTAAGTGGACTATTCAAAAATCATGAGAAATTAGTCAGTTACGACTACCTCTCATGGAAATGGTCATACATGAATGACTTACTTAATGCAGTTGAATCCCAAAACTGATATCTAAAATATTAATTTGAAAATTCATTATAGGTTATAATATATAATGATAAATTTAAGTTTTAAGTTATTTTAATTTTCATTTTCATTTTAATTTTAATATTAATATTAATATTAATTAATATGAATATTATTATTAATATTACTTTTAATATTATTAATTTTTATAAATATTAGTTTTAATGTTAATTATTATTAATAATAACATTTAATTAATATTATTAATATTATTCTTGACATTAATACTATTACTATAAATAAAAAAATCTACAAGCTAGGGTTTGTCAGAGCTTAGTCAAAATCTGCAACAACTATCCTCGTTGGCTTTGACCAATTAGATCGTCTCACTTGCTTCGACTGGAAATCGCAGCCATACCTATTCTGCCACAACGTGGTGCTCTCCTCATGAACGGTCTCTCGCTAGGGTGAGGACCTCCCTCCTTCAAATATGTCGTCAACTGCACATCGTTCATCCAAGGAAACAAACCGATGTCAAGAGCTTCTACATCAACCTCGATGGCCACGAAGTCCCCTGTCATGGGGGCGCAATGGTAGGCCTATGGAAAAAAATTGGTGCCTCCCAAAAGCATAAATGAACCCCAAGTTTGTGATCCCAAACAACCGACTGGAGAAATCAAGGCAATACATAAAGGAACATGCCATGATCTGTAATTTATTGGGCATTTGGCCCCGTGATCAAGACATCCTTCAATGGATCCGTAACAAATGGGACCCTCGGAGCTAGATCGAACTTATTTTCAGAGGAAAAGGATTTTTCACGGTGATTTTTGCATATTTGGAAGATAGGAAATGCATCTTTGAGAATGGGCCATATTTCATGAGCAGTGTGATAACTTTTTTTGCGTTACTAGGAGGAACGATACAATAATGATAAGGAAGAGTTCCAGGCGGCCCTAGTATCGGTAAGGTTGTACTCACTCTTGGATGACTTCTGGGAACCTGATATCTTAGAAGGGATTGGTAATACCATTGGCCAATTTGTGAAAGTATCATAGATAACAAAGAGGTGAAGGCATGCAGCATATGCCCGCATCTGTGTCCACATGAAAATTTCACAACTGCTCCCGAAATTAACATATATGGTTTACCATGACTCCATCTAGACTCAAGCATTAGATTATGAACATGTTCCATTCAAATGTCAGTGTTGCCATGAATATGGCCACCTGTTTCATGATTTCCCACTCACCATTGCAGAAGAAGCACAACAAGCAGCCCACCAGAGAGACGATGAAGGGTTCCAACAAGTCGGCGGAAGGAGGAATTGACCGGTTCAGACTCATATAGGACCATCAAACGTTCAGTGCCCACCCCCACAGATGCCATCACAACTGTGATCTTTAATTACTTCTCAACCGCCTCAAAAAACCCCACCCCCCCCCCCCCCCCCCCGGGGGATGCTAATCCTTTTGCTTTACTAGAAACCACTGAATCATAGAAAGAACATCTAGCCGAGGTACCCACCCAATCTCAGTTTTTGCTTCAGGCTATGGAAGTGGACAATCCCATCCCACACTAGGGGGATAAAGCTATCTCCAAGATGAAAACGTCGGAAACCACTAAGGATGGTTGTAGACTAAAGGAGATCCTGAATCAAATTACAAGCTGAGTCCTAGAGATGGAGGAGAAGCTCAATAGAATTGGGACAAAGGAGCAGAAAATGTTGGATATATTTATAATATAGATCAAAGGGGACATAAAATACATCCCCACCAACCAGTTGAATCAATTTGGAAATATCTTCAATAAATGGACTGCTAGATCTAGAAAGCAAGAAGTTGATCTAAAACCTTTGAACTCCAATAAATATGGCAACTTGCTGGCCATCACCCTCCCAAATCCGGGTGTACCAGAGAAAGGAAAGAAGGGGAGGAAGACAGACACAAAGGAATTTATTAGAGAAGCGGGTGAACTTATGTTGAACTCAAGATATATGGGATAATTGATGAATTAATTTCCCATATCTATCCCTCATTCTCAATGAAAATTGTATCTTGGAACATTTGGGGTTTAAACAACAAAGGTAAGATCTGATCCCTAAAATACAAAATAATCAAGTACAAACTAGATATAGTGTTGATCCAGGAAACCAAGATGGAAGAAAAAAATATATTGGAGGTTAGCCAGTGTTATTGGAAGCACAATGAAGCAATGATGATAGATGTCATTGGTTCGGCGGGCTAGGTCATGATCCTGTGGAACCCCAATCAAGTTATCTTTAAATATTATATCAACTCTCGATTCACCCTCTTAGTCACATTTCGGCTCATTGGCTTTGAATCCTGGTACATTCTGACAATGGTATATGGACCCTCAATACCCCAAGAAAAGGAGTCTTTTCTGAAGAATATTCATGCCCTCAGCCTTATTATGACTGATTTTGATTGGGTCAAAGGAGGAGATTTCAACATAATTCAGAATCTGGAGGAAAAAATGGGGGGAATTAGACGATTAGATTCCAACTCCATTTCTTTGAATGAGCTTATCGAGGATCTCCACCTGGCGGATGTGAATACTAAATCGAGGCTCCATACACAGAACAACCAGCGAGGTGGGAAACACTAGGTGGCTTGTCGTCTAGATCACTTCCTTCTGTCGGAAGAGCTTATCCTGAAAGATCAATCTATTGAAGCTTCCATCATACCCTATATAGGTTCTAACCACTATCCTATTGGCCTCAATATGACTTCCCATACCCATCCCACAAACAAGCCCTTTCTCTTTGAAATTTTTTGGCTATGGCATCTAGGCTTTCTGGGAAAGCTAGAGGAATGGTGGCAGACTTTGTAAGTTCCCTCGGGATCATGCATGCAGACTTTCCAAATAAAAATGAAGGCTCTAAAGCTAAAAATTAAAGCCTGTAATCATGAAGAGTTTGGGGATATCTTCGCAAAGAAGTGCAAGCTCAAGGAATCGATGGAGGCGCTTCAGATGAAGATAGTATGTGAAGGCCACACTGAGGATCTGACAGCAGAGTAAGGATGCCTGCTCACGGAGTTGGAAGAATGGAGAATTCAGGAGGAAGACCTCTGGAGACAAAAATCTGGGGTCCAATGGCATAGGGAGGGGGGGAGGAATTCAAAATTTGTCCATAGATCTATGATTAGTCATAGACAACATAACCGCATTACCTCGCTCATTTCAGAAGATGGCATATTTCTAGAGAAGCACCAGGTTATGGAACAGGATTTGATCACTTTCTACTCCACGTTATTGACTGAAGAAGGCATCGATCGATCTGTATGTCATGTCCCTCCTCGTGTGACTGCGGAACAAAATAAGGCATTAATGCAACCAATTTATTTTTAAGAAGTGGAAGAGGTGGTCAAAAAATGCCCTTTAACAAGGCACCTGGACCAGATGGTTCCACCTTATAATTTTTCAAGGCTTGTTGGTCGTTTTTTGGGTCTGGCATCGTGGACCTGGTGGAGGAGTCTTGTCGGTACATGCAGTTTTTGTCAGGCCTCAACGCAAATTTTTCACACTGATTTCCAAATATAAGGAGGCCAACACTCCAAGTGGATTCAGACTCATCACGTTATGCAATGTGATATATAAGATCGTCTCCTCTATTCTTGTTTAGCGGCCGAAGCGTACAGGTTGACAATTTCACAGAGAAAAGGAGAAGCAGAGAAACAACAGCAGAATGAGAAAGGGGCGAAACAACAAATTCGTGAGAACACACACTCTGTTTGATAGATTCATTAAACTGCATTTATACAGGAAACTGGACGGTTATCCAGAAACTGAAATGGAACTACATTGAAACTGATTCTAAACTAATCGACCTAATTCTTTAACACTCCCCCTTAATTTTGAGGGTTACATATGTTTTATTCCTAACTTATGACATTGAAATTCAAAATTAACTTTTCCTAGTGGTTTGGTGAAAATATCCGCTAACTGCTCCTTGGAATCACAAAATTTGAGAACAATGTCACCATTCTTGACGAGTTCACGAATGAAGTGAAAACGAGTGTCGATATGTTTGCTTCTTTGATGAAACACATTGTTCTTCGACAAGGAAATAGCGTAAGTGTTGTCACAAAGGATTGAAATTGGTTCATTATCTGTATATCCAAAGTCAGAGAGAAGTCTTTTTAGCCACACTGCTTGACATGATGCGGAATTTTCTACAATGTACTCGGCCTTTGTTGAAGATAGTGCAACTATGGGTTGCTTTTTGGATGACCATGAGATCAAGTTTCTGCCAAATAGAAAAGCATAGCCAGAAGTGCTTTTCCGATCATCAATACATCCTGCATAATCACTATCTGTATAACCAACAAGCTTACTGTCTACAGAGGCTGCATACGATAAACCATAAGTAGATGTACCTGCAATGTATCTTAACACCCTTTTTCCAGCTTTCCAATGACAGTCTTTAGGAGATTCCATAAACCTAGAGATATAACTAGCTGCAAATGCTATATCAGGCCTAGTAGCAGTAAGATACATAGTACTACCAGCAAGTTACTTATACAAAGTCGCATTAACAATAGTACCCACATCATCTTTACTCAACTTTGTACCAACTTCGATAGGAGTATCAATTAGTTTACACCTGTCCATCTTAAACTTTCTCAAAATGTCAGTAGCATACTTCTGTTGACTCATAAACATACCATCCTGTGTTTGTTTCACTTCGATACCTAAGAAGTATCTCATTAATCCAAGATCTGTCATTTCAAATTCATTTTTCATTGCAGATTTAAATTCATCTAACTGCATGTTACCTGTATAGATTATGTCATCAACATAAAGACACAATATCAAAATATTACCTTGATGATCATTCTTGATATACAAAGTGGGCTCATGGTCGCTCCTTCGGAAACCATTATTTAACAAGTAATGGTCTATTCGGCTGTACCAAGCTCTTGGAGCTTGCTTCAAGCCATACAACGCTTTCTTCAACCTGTAAACTTTATGTTCGTGATTTTTTATTTCGAAACCAGGTGGTTGTTCAACATACACTTCTTCATTCAAGACACCATTCAAAAAAGCAGACTTTACGTCCATTTGGTAAATAGGCCACTTGTTTTGTGCCGCAATAGCTAATACAAATCGAACTATATCAATTCTTGCTACAGGTGAAAATGTTTCACCATAATCTATGCCAGGTTGCTGTGAAAAACCTTTGGCAACTAATCTTGCTTTATGCTTATCAACTTCACCTCTCTCATTTAACTTTGTTTTAAAAACCCATTTGACACCTATAGAGTTTTTATCATGAGGTAGATCAACCAAATCCCAAGTCTGATTTCTTTCAATAGCATCGATTTCATTATTCATAGCATCTACCCATACTTTGTCATTTATAGCCTCTTAAAAACAAGTAGGTTGGAATGAAAGAAATGCAAATTTTACAATATCATCAACATCATCTTGTGCATAAATATCACTTAAGTTTCTCATCTTTGGATTATCAGAATCAGACTCAGAAGACGATGAACTACTACTGGTTTTTTCTTGAACCTGTAATCTTGGAGTGCTTATTGCAGGTGTTTGATGTTCATCTAACAGAATAAAAGGATCAGGACAAGTATTGTTCTCCATTTCATTCCAAGACTTATCTTCCAGAAATTTCACATCTCGACTTACGACAAATTTCTTAGTTATAGGATTAAACAATCTGTATGCCTTAGATTGATCACTATATCCTATAAAAATATACTTTTCGCTCCTATCATCAAGATTTTTTCTCAATTTTTCTGGAACATGAGCGAAAGCAACACAACCAAATACGCGAAAGTGTGAAACTGTTACCTTTTGTCCACTCCATGCTTCTTCAGGTACAGAATTTTGAACACTGGAAGTTGGCGATCTATTCAAAATATATACCGAACATGCAACTGCTTCAGCCCATAGATATTTAGACAAATTTCGTGTTTTAAGAAAACTTCGAGCCATATTCATAATTGTTTGATTCTTTCTTTCTGCGACTCCGTTCTGCTATGGAGTATAGCTGGTTGTCGTTTGTTTTTTAATACCATGTTGTTTGCAAAAATCAATGAAATCATTAGATTCATACTCACCTCCTTTATCAGACCTCAGAATTTTAATAAACTTGCCACTTTGTTTTTCAGCCTCGCCCTTGAACTCTTTAAACTTCGAAAAAATTTTTGATTTATATTTGATGAAATACACCCAAATTTTCCTGCTAAAATCGTCAATGAAAGTAAGAAAATAGAGACTGCCAGCAACTGATTTTTCTTGCATAGGACCGCATAAATCTGTATGCACTAACTCTAGTTGTTCTTTGGCTCTATTAGAGGCTGAAGCAAAACTATCTCGTTTATGTTTACCCATAATACAGCTTGTACATGAAGAGATCTGATCAGACAAAGAAGGCAACCCTTTCACCATGGACTGACTTTGCAACAAACTCATACTTTTGATAGGTAAATGACCATATCGCAAATGCCACAAATCAGAGTTAGTTGGCGTTGAAACATTATGTGCATACAACTTCTCACCTTTTAACTGTAACTGATACAACCTGTTCTTTGTCATTGGGATCTTTGCAACAAGAGACTTATGCTTATCAACAATCGTGCAAGTAGTGTTGTGAAAGCTAACATCATAACCATGTGCATCTAACTGACCAACACTCAACAAATTATGCTTGAAATTGGGTACATAATAAACATCATAAATATTCTTCACAACATTTTGTTTGGTTAAGACAGGTACAACACCTTTTCCTGAAGCTTTAACTTGACGATCATCACCCAAACCAATAGATGAACTGAAAGATGTATCAAGATGTGAAAACAAATCACTATGACCAGTCATATGATTACTACATCCACTGTCAACCAACCAAACATATTTATTAGGTACTTGCACAGTTACTTGGCATGCCAAAAATAAAGCATCTGATGTTTCACATTCAGTGTTTGTAACATTGGCTTTGTTTTTATTCAGAACATATTGTAGTTTTCGACATTCAGACTTATAATGGCCATATTTTTTGCAGTAGTGACACTGAATTTTAGATTTATCTATCCACCTACGACCATGATCATTTTGAGACTTCTCTGAATGTGTTTCAGTTACCTGTGATCTATCATCAGACTGAGACTGTCCTCTACCTTTACTTTTCCTACCACAAAAACCTCTGCCTCTACCTCTATCCATTGACGCTTTAGATTTAAAAGCATGCTCTAAATCACTGACATCTAAATTAATTCTTGCTTCATGTGCCAACAAAGAACCAGTTAATTCTTCCACAGATAATTTTGTCAATTCTCTCGATTCAAAAACAGTAATGATCATATCAAATTTTTTTGGTAAACATCTAAGAACTTTTTCAACAATTCTTTGGTCAACAAGTTCTTCACCATTCATCTGAAGCTGATTTACAACACCCATAACTTTAGTCATAAACTGATCAATGGTTTCTGAGTCAGTCATTTTAAGCGTTTCAAATTGGGTTCTAAGTGTCTGTAATCTTACCATTTTTACTTTATCATTTCCTTGATAAGCAGCCTTAAGTATATCCCAAATTGATTTAGCAGTTTTAGCAGCAGTAATTTTAGGAAAGATAGCGTCATCTAATGAATTTAAAATGCAGGACTTTGCTCTACCTTCTTTCTATTTAATTTCATCAAATTGTCTTCTTTGGGCAGCAGTCATACCAGCAATTTCATTTGCAGCAGCTTCTTGGAACCCCAACTCTACTAATTCCCAACACCCTAAGCCTTGTAAACATGCTTGCATTTTAAGACTCCAAAAATCATTATTTTTCCCACTAAATAGAGGTGTGGGGATCGCAAATTGATTTGACGAAGCCATGTTGTAATCAGTCAGAAATCCGATAAAAAAACTTCAAATAAACACCTTTCTTCAAAACAAATAAGGCACTCTCTTTTCTCCTCAAATACTAAACCAAATATTCTGGTGGCAAATTTATCAACCTCACCATAAACTATTTTACCACACAAATTTTAATCACATTGTACATAGTATTTCTTTTGATTCTTTGTTTCACTTCCGGCAATTAAGGAAAGAAAAAACGATGAGTATAAATCTGATTATACAAACATCCAGACAAAGAAAAACGATGAGTATAAATCTGATTATACAAACATCCAGACGACAGGCAGCAGCGACAGGCGGGATTTTCTCTTCCTGTTTGAAGGCAGCAAGCGAGGATACAACCTTCGTATGCAACAAAAAGTTTGTTCTTCTCTACGGCGACAACTACAAAGCAGACAGTCTCCCATTCAACGGACTTCAAAACTTCAAACAGCTTCCTTCTACAGTCTTCAATTTAAGAGACAGCAAAACACTTGTCCGACAACAACAGTGTTCAGCACAAATCATGACTCAGCTTCTCTTCAACAAAACAAATGCTCTGACCAGCTTCTCTTCAACAAAACGAATTTCTAATCTACTATTCCAACAATCAAACAGCAAAAAAGATTCACAAAGAAGATCGACAAGATCAATTCCTTGCTCTGATACCATGACAATTTCACAGAGAAAAGGAGAAGCAGAGAAACAACAGCAGAATGAGAAAGGGGCGAAACAAAAAATTCGTGAGAACACACACTCTGTTTGATAGATTCATTAAACTGCATTTATACAGGAAACTGTACGGTTAACTGGACGGTTATCCAGAAAATGAAATGGAACTACATTGAAACTGATTCTAAACTAATCGAACTAATTCTTTAACAATCTCCACCATAATCAGTCTGGAGCAGTCAGGTTTTGTTGAAGGGCGACAGATTCTGGACAAAATAGTAGTATCGGCCCATGAAATTATACACTCACTGAAGATTCACAATAAGTAGGGAATGTTGTTGAAGCTAGATTTGTCAAAAGAATATGACCGACTCAACTGGTCCTATCTCCTATCGATCATGAGAGCGTTTGGCTTTGCTGAAAATTAGGTTCCGTGGATCAAGTAACTGATATCCACCCCTTTTTTCTCTATTCTGGTGAATGGTGTGCCCTTTTCCACCTTCATATCTTCGAGAGGCCTCCAACAAGGGGACCCAATTTCTCCCTTCCTTTTCATTATTGCAGCTGAGGGAATTCTCTAGTTGATAAAAGAAACCAAGAGCATCAATGATTTAAAATGACTTCACCTTCCAGGAATGAATATCGCTATGACACATCAACAATTTGTCGATGATAATCTTTTGTATGACGAAGCCACAATCCGGGAAGCTCTTCATATTGACGGAATTCTTGTAGAATTCCAGGCGGCATTATGTATGCTTCTCAGCAAAGAAAAATCTAAAAATTATTTTTTCGATACCCCTCGCCCTATCCAAATATTTCTCGCCTGAGTCCTGGGCTTCTCTATCGGATCTCTTCCGCTGAAATACCTGGGAGTACCCCTTCTAGCCAATATCCTTTGCATTTCTCACTGGAAGGATTTGTCCTCCAAAATCATAAATAAATTATCGAATTGGACTTTTCATGTTTTGAACCTGGCTGGACATGCTACTCTTTTGAAAGTTTTCTTGCAGGCGATCCCTCTTTATCGGATCTTTGTTCTTCCTGCCCCGAAAAGAATCTACAAATAATTGAAAACTATCTTATAAAAACCCGTGGAAAGAAAATGGCCCGTAGTGGCCTGGAAAAGGATTTGTCTCCTCAAAGCACAAGGACGCCTAGGATTGTGATATCCTGAGGATCTAAATGTGGCTCTTGGGGAAAATATATAGTGGCTTTGGATCCAAGGGAGAGCCAAACAATAGAAACAAATATGGACACAGAAATATGGATAGGGAAAATCTTGGGGTTCTTTTGCGAGACCACTCCTTTTCTGCGTAATACAAAAAAAAAGTAATTCTTATAGGATCTTTATCTTTCTGTGCATTAATGATACATAAAATTCTTTAGTATAATTGCATGACAATACATCAATTTTTTTGTAATGTTGTTTTAAATTTTTTTCCATATGATCTGTTACACAGGAAATATTTTCCAAAAACATTACCTATAACACTGGGAACTGTAGGAGGCCTGGTTATAATCTTAATTGTCTATCTGTTTTCCATCCCGAACAAACTAAAATCTGCCATTTTACGAAGACCAGGAACCACTGCGTAGAATGAAGGTAGAATCTGCAGTTTTGGTCTCTGTTTAATACGACCCAATGAAATTATATTTCCACTTACCCTTTTCTGGCCTACATAGAAATACACGAGAACATCTTAGAATCGACTCTACTGTTGAAATATTAATTTCAGCGTTGTTTTTTTTGGAGATTGTTTGCACGCTATCACGGGGATTTATGAACCCTGAATTTTTGGTTTAATGGCTCTGCAACAATCGGCCTTTACATTGAATATTTTGGTGGCTTAGCCACGCAACAACAGGTCCTGAAACAATTCTATTCTCACCATAAAAACCCCACCAACCAAGGAGCAAAAGCAGTCTTGTTTTACCGCCAGTTTTTTATTTAATTCAAAAGGAACACGTGGAGCAACCACATTGGATCGCATAAGTTTGGTGCCGACGTCACCACCCTCAAAACCGGACTCGAAAAGATTTATAAAACACGCCCTAAAGTTTTTCGCATCACATTTGAGCCTGACATTATCGGGGCAAAGTGTTATGCGATTTTTTATGAAATTCGGCTTATAAATTGGTTGGAGTCCGTGGGTCCCATCTCTCGGCCAATAAGATTGCTATCGCGGAGTTTTGAACCTAGTGATGTCATATGATATGTAATGCGATTTTTCATTGCAATTCAGTGTAATGAATTTGAAATCCGAGCTCATTGACCGTTCAAAGCATGAGTTTAAAGTTTGTGCGGGGTCCAAGTTATAAGGTCTTCAACCTTATGTTTTATTGTTTTATGTTTTGTTTTAAAACACCGTGCAATGAACTAAGTGTTAATTCTTAATAATATTCATAACGAATGTAAATGATTATTATAAACTTTGTAGAGTTTATAATAAACATATGATTAATAGTTTTATTATATAGTTTTATTTTTTTGTTGTGCGCCATATAAAAAGTAAAAAGAGCCTGAAGGCTATGTAGTGAAAAACAGCGTAGAGACTGGGTATTTTTTTATTGTCTGTGAGCCCGAAGGCAAAACAGACAGACAGAGTTTTTTCTTTGTAATAGCACAGAGTGTGCATTTTTTGAAATAAAGACAGAGTGTTGACAAACACTGTGTTTTGTAGCACTTTGTAATCCCTCTGGAAGAGGAAGTTTTTTTTTATAATAGATTTTTTTTTAGTTAATGAAATAGAATTACAGTTTTTTTTAGAAACCTCTGTCTGGAAGTGAGCAATTTTTTTTTATTCTTTGTGTTGAAAGGAGAGTATTATTCTTTAAATATTTTGTTCTAGAATTATCAGAAATTCCAACAGCTATTGAAGCAGAAGAAAATTTCTTCACCTTAGAAGAACGCATAGAAGAAAGGGATAATTTTCATGAAAGCAAGAAGCTTGGAGAGGGAGGGTTTGGCTCTGTATACAAGATATGTATGTACCCAATCTTTTAAACCATGAAATTGTAAAACTTGACATGCTACTTTCTTTGTGAGTTTTTTTTTATTTCCCTGGTTTTTTAAGGGAGAAACCAGTGATGGAAAAGAAATAGCGGTGAAGAAGTTATCAGTAAGATCTGGGCAGAGCAAGCCAGAGTTTATGAATGAAATCAATCTTATGGCCAAGGTTCAGCACAGAAATCTAGTAAATTTGCTTCGGTGTTGTGCCCAGGGACCGGAAAGGTTGCTTGTCTATGAATATTTATCAAACAAGAGTCTCAACACCTTTCTGTTTGGTAGATCGTTTTGATCCTTTAATGGTTATGATTTTTAAAAATCTACATCAAATTTTGGGAAAAAATAAATTGAAGATGAAATGTTTATTTACACAAATGGCAGACTAATATGAAGTACATGGGTTAAGAAGATTGTAAACTAAATCATGCTTTCAAAATGGTAAGGATTCCCTATCCAACTTGATGGAGACAAGACACTACTACATATAGCACCAAATTTCGATAACATATCCTGATGGTATGGCCCATACTATCGTAGAGGTCAAGAAAAATGTCATATTTTTTAGTTTTGATATCCAATGGCATCATTTTTGTGAATCGTAGTTGCGCCGTATTATTTTTAAAGCATCACAATTACGACAAATTATGCATTTGGTCGTAAGTGCGATGAACTCGTTTGTTGTCGCAATTGAGATGAACAACATCTATTGTAAAAATTGCAATGACCATTTTATATATATATATATATATATATATATATATATATATATATATATATATATACAATATATTTATATTGTATATATTTGTTTTATATATATTATATATTTTATTTAATGTTATTTATCTATATGTTATATAGGGGAGAGATGCTAGTAGACGAACAGGTCATCCTCCATGCCAAGTCATGCCATGTCGATCAGTTAAGGTCGGCATACGACACTTGTCCTCTGCATGAAAACAGGTGTCCTCCATACTTACTTACCGGTTCAGCCAATTTACAAACCTTTAGACATTGTTTTCCCGTAGTTAGTTGGAGGCTTCGAGAACAAGATCCCTTAATATGTTCAGGCATGTTACTTTCCCGTTTTCGTTCCTGGTACTTGTGCAGCGTTGCTCCGATGTTTCTCGCATCCATATTCGTCCTTATTGTAGAGGTTCGTGGGTTACGGGGCATTTCATATGTTGGTTCGAGAGGTTGTGAGGTTGTTTATGTACAGTGTGGTCTAGTTTATTGGGTTGTTTTTAGTTCCCCGTATGGTGTATCGGCCTGGCTATTCGTCTACGTTCGTCCCTGTGGTGGATATAGCTCGGCTCGATGTTATATATATGGCGGTTTCGTTCTCTGAAGGGATTTTTCAAGTAAATCAGTTTGTTTATCAGTTTTATGACACTTTTCTCTTATTTTGTGCATGTTTCTCCATATATAACCCTAAGGAGGGCTTGTTTGCAGGTCACTGTGCGATTCGTAGTTGGTTTATCATAAGTGTTTGGGGTTACTATGGCAAGCTAGGGTTTTTTGAGCGTATGGGGTTCTTATGGCACGCTGGCATGGAGGAAGTTGAGGAGATCTAGAAGGTAGGACTCTATCCTACCAACCTGTCTTTTGCATGAGTTTTTAAACACATTTACCTTATGGATTATTGTTCCTCTGTTGAGCTTGTATGCCTATGTTTTTAAACACTTTCAGTTATGGGTTTTGTGTAAATTTGACTGGTTTTGTGTTTGGGCTTGCTTGTTAGCTTGTTTCTCTTGGGTTGTCTGGAAATTACATAATACGAATATGTTTGTTTAGAATGGGGGTTATTTTATGTTAATTTTGGGCATAATTTTTAATTAAATTCATAATTTTAGGGTTTTGTCTTGATATGTTGGGTTTCAGTGTCGGGCTAGCTTGTTATATTGTTTTTCTTGGGTTGTTGGCAATTACAGAATACAGATAGGGGTTTTATTTGTGTTAATTATGGGCTTAATTTTTAATATTGAGATTGATTCTAGGGTTTATAAAACACAGCTACATGTTACGATGGTGGAATCTTAATGACTCTTTGGTCTCAGGCATTGTTGGGGACCCTAGGCCAATTCTGAGACCAAGTCCAATTTTTAAAAAATTGGTTTAGATACCTGCTATGCTACCAGAATTGAAGTATTTTGTGTTCATCATAATTGGTTGGCCATGATGAATTTGAGGTATGTATGAACAGATTCATAAGACATGATATTATATTTGATAAAATTTAAGATTTATCTTTCGTTTCCTATGTTGTGTGTCATTAACTATTAGTCTCCTAGATAAAGTAGGGCACTTTGAGTTTATGTTGTATACAAGTCTAGGTTACAAAGAAAATTTAATCCAACACCAGTAACGTCTACTAATAGAGTTTTGATTCAGTGTAAAGAGTACTTCCGTGAAGATTGAACCAACACCGTTGTGGATGATTTCAATTTCTTGTATCATGCCACTATATCAAATTCAACTTGCGGGCCTCTATACCCCATATGCACTTTTTTATTTTCTTTTGTTTCATTGCAACCTTTATGTTAATTGAGCATGCCAAGTATATCGTATGGCTACTTTAAAGCCTGATTTTCCATCAATATGTTCTTGTTTTATTCTCTTAAATTGTACTTAGTCTCTTTTCCCACATGTTTTTCAACTTTTCTTACTTGTCTTTTCAATGGCGGAACTTAGAGTTTCTACCTAAGAAGCACAGTGAGCTTCAATCCATAAGACCAGTTTTTTTTAATCGACCAATTCTTGTATATAGTAGAGGTTGTTTTCACTATGTTTTTTCCCATATAATAGCAAAATAAATATCTCATATTCTAATTTGTATGTTTCTTTCAGCAAAAAAATGGAGGAAAAATATTTTGTATTCTTTTTTTATATTTCCATGAAAATTGTACTTTCCATCAGGGAATATTGACAAATATAATCCAAGGAATAGTTGGTTGGCAAGAACTAATATATCTATGGCTCATCATCAGAAGACATCCTTCATCTATCTTACTCTTGAAAGAGAAGGCAAGTAATAATCTAAGCTTATTTTTTTTAATGGTGGAATTGATGATTGGGATTAGGCCTTTGCAAGTGAGCAAATTAGAAATGGATTTCACTATCAATTTGTTAACTCCCAAGGAATATAAGATATATTTTTGTAGTAATTAGAAATTGTTTGATACATACTAGTTAAAAATTATGATATATTGGTTGTGGAAAGTGTTGTGTTATTTTAAATAAACAATTATAACTTCAGCAAAATAACAAAGTGATGGTCGTCACATTCATATTGGGATCATGTTTTGGAAGTAAGGACAAGAAAATTTTGTGTTTCAGAAAATTTGTTAAATCCCAAGGAATATAAGATATATCTTTGTAGCAATTAGAAATTGTTTGATACATACTAATTTAAAATTATGATATACTCATTGTGGCAAGTGTTGTGTTCTTTTAAATAAGAAATTATAACTTCACCAGAATAACAAAGTGGTGGTCGTCACATTCATATTGGGATCATGTTTTGGAAGTAAGGACAAGAAAATTTTGTGTTTCAGAAAAAAACAGAAAAAATAAAATAAAATAAATAAAAAATAAAAAATAAAAATAAAAATAAAAATAAAATAAAATAAAATAAATTAAAAATTAAAAATTAAAAATTAAAAAAAAAAATTAACTCCCAAGGAATATAAGATATATTTTTGTAGCAATTAGAAATTGTTTGATACATACTAATTAAAAATTATGATATACTAGTTGTGCCAAGTGTTGTGTTCTTTTAAATAAGCAATCATAACTTCAGCAGAATAACAAAGTGGTGGTCGTCACATTCATATTGGGATCATGTTTTGGAAGTAAGGACAAGAAAATTCTATGTTTCAGAAAATTTGTTAACTCCCAAGGAATATAAGATATATTTTTGTAGCAATTAGAAATTGTTTGATACATACTCATTAAAAATTAGGATATATTGGTTGTGGCAAGTGTTGTGTTGTTTTAAATAAGAAATTATAACTTCAGCAGAATAACAAAGTGGTGGTTGTCACATTCATATTGGGATCATGTTTTGGAAGTAAGGACAAGAAAATTTTGTGTTTCAGAAAATTTGTTAACTCCTAAGGAATATAAGATATATTTTTGTAGCAATTAGAAATTGTTTGATACATACTAATTAAAAATTATGATATTGGTTGTGGCAAGTGTTGTGTTCTTTTAAATAAGAAATTATAACTTCAACAGAATAACAAAGTGGTGGTTGTCACATTCATATGGGAATCATGTTTTGGAAGTAAGGACAAGAAAAATTTGTGTTTTAGAAAATTTGTCATTTGTATGAGGACTTGAGACAACTTGTCTCTTTTCGAAGATCCAGCAAAACTTCTCTTTTGAGGATCCATTTTTTTTTTGTTCCCAAGGAAAATTTCGTGAGGCAACCCAAAAGGATGCTTCCCAACATCCATGGATGTTATCTTTAGAAAACCTATTGTATCATTACAAAAATTAAAATACGATGTGGTTACAAAAATTAAGTCATGCCACCCTTATGCTTGATGGCTTAAATTTCCTACATTGACCAAAATTGTTGAGTTGCATGTCTGACCCAAGTATGGTGGACTACCCAAGATTGGTTGATTAGGATGTGCCTGAATGTTTCCATATGCTTGACTCTAATTTTCTACTTGTAGCCATGGAGGGACTAAGTAGCCCAAGTGTACACTGGTGTTACTAACCCCAACACTGAGTGCAGGTGTCATATAAACACAGTTACGATTTAAACCTGCACTGGTAGGGGTATAAGAGGTGGGCATAACCCCTAGCTGATAGCAGGGGACTTGGATTTTAATCAGGTCTTGGTATGATGGTGTGTGCTCTACAATTTGGTCCAGCGTGTTGGACATCATCATATTTGTCTCAAACTGGCTTGGACCATAGTCTACCATGATTGTCATTCCTCCTTTTTCCAACACTTGTTGAACCTATATTTCCTCTCTCTCTTGCCTTTCCAATTGATTTTTATGTTCCTTATCTTCCCTTTCTTTTTTTCTTTCCAGCCTTTCGTTTGCTCAAGCTTCTATTGTTGAAATCCTTGCAGCTCTCTTTTCCTTGGATAACTCCTTCTTTCTTTTTTTAGATTCATGAATTTTAGTATTTTTATGTTCATAATCAAACATTAAATTCATATAATATTCAGATGTGAGCAATTGTGAACTCATTCCCAAACGAAGACAATTTGATGTTGAGCTCCTTGATGAGGCCTTCACTCTCTCTACTTTCAGCTTTAGGAATGTACCAAGTATTCTCTGCTTTGTTGTCCCATGCTCCTCCGGACCTGACACTTGGCTTTCAACCTCCGAGAAAACTGATTGGCCCCCATTGTTTTCTTCTTCAAGTACTTCATGTTGAATAGGATCGTCTTCGAGTGATCCATTGTCCACAAAATAATGAAATATTTTGGTGTTCAACTCTGATGGTTGTGAAGGCATGTCCATGCTTTCCTCATTGGTGGTAGACACATTATTTCCAATGATAATCATCATGGCCTCTTCCAACCATGATGGTGTTCTGACTTGGGTTGACATGCTCAATTACTCATTGTTTAATGATGTTGCATTTTCATTCCCTTGATCAACTGCCTCATATGAAATATCACATGCATAATTGGCGAGTGGTTGAGTGGGTGTGACAGCCTCAATGATATTGACAATTGGTTCATGATTGAACTGTGTCTCACTGACATGTTCATCATCATCGCCATAGAAGTGCCCTTTAGAAAGGAACATTATACCTTCAACAGTAGCTACATCTTCTTGGGCACCAACATGGTCTTGTAAGTAATTTTCTTCTTGACCTTCCACATCAAATGCTTGTCTACAACTAGTATCATGCATAAGAGCATCAACATTAAGTGTACATATACCATTCCTCCCAAATCTAGCCTTGATATTAGAAGGTGTGAGAGCCCTTTTAAATGATTTACTTGCAATCTCAGCTAGCTCAAACCTCCTTACTTCCACCCCTGGATTCTTTTCCATCCACGAATCTCGCTCGACCCTGAAATATTACTTGAAAGGCCCAAACATGCTAACATCAAGGGGTTGCAATTTGTGAGTGGTATGAGTCGACAATGTTAACAGGTCAATGCCCAAATTGTTGCCCTCCTCAATTTTCTACACAGCCGTGTGGATTCCATGGAAATCTAAAATCAGTAGGTGTATGTTTTTAGGCAAGGCACCACCTAGTACAGATGCAAAAAAGTGACAAATCCAATTCAGGAATAGTTCCTTTTTCATCCATGCATGTGGATGTACAACCATGCATGCACATGGTTCACAATTTTGTATATAGTTTTAGTTTAGTTTTACCTTTAAATAGATAAAACCTTGGTATTGATGAACCAATTGCATTGACACAACAAAGAATAGTAATCCACTCCTTGCTCTTAAGAAATATCTTAGGCACATTTATACTCCCTCTCTTTGAAATTACCCGCATACCACAATTCCTTCCTGCTTGTAAGCTTATTTCATCACAGTTCCATATATGGTCTGGGGCATATGAGTGTTGCCCATATGCAGCAGAAATAGCGTTATAGAACTTGGACGCAAATGAAAGGTGTATATTTAAAGCTTGGTCTCTATCAAGGCCCTCGGTTGCATGTAACACAAGGTCTAGATGCCTCTTTTTAAACACACTCCACCATGATTTACCAGGAAATCCATCTTTGAAGGGGTTTGGCCTCCCCTGACAAATTTGAGACAATGTGGATTTAAGTTGTATAAGCTCTAACCTGTGTCCCAATTGGGCCATATCCTTACACCACTCGACCACCTTGTCCTCCTCATCTTCAGTCATAACTGTAATAGGCCATCTACGCTTTGTATTATCCAACCCATTTATCCAATAATGTATGTTAGAGGAAGCAATACCATGTTTTTTTACATATGCGCAGAATGAATATCCCTTAAACTCGAAGTCATCAATTGCAGTGATCATGTCTTTCTTTTTCCATCCTCTAATGGCACTTCTTTTCTTTATTGAACTTGCATCTTGCATTTTGGTTGAAGGTGGATCTGTAGTTAATGGTGGGATAACATGATCTGCTACCATAGAGTCCTTTTCAACAACATTTATGGGAGCATTGGGAGCATTCACAACACCCCCCTATCCTCATTTGATGAACTGGTTTGCAGTTGGGCCTCTCTCATCCCTCGCCTCCTCCTGCTTCTTGTTTGGTCTACAATAGAAACTATTTGCACGGCTACAAAAACCTACAGATTTACCATGAAATTCTTATTTAAAAAAAATGTTGATTTTTCTCAGTCATTCACCAATCATTCATGAACTATTATTACCTATACATAACTCTTGCAAATAAGTATATAATTAATAATACCATGTAAAAATTGTATTAGAGTAAAATATGAGTAAGAAATTTGATAAGTATTATAGTACAACTGTATTAGAGTAAATTGTATGACTTCTAATATCAGCATGAGAAAGATAAGTAATACCTATTTACTGTTAACAACATGGCATCTTCTGTTGTTTGTTGTGAACTCTTGTATTTGTGTAGGCAACTTGGTATTTTACTCAACAGAGTTCAAGTTGCATCTGAGCGTATATTGTCTTTTCAGCAAGGATTTTATCTTAATGTTGAAACTAAACCTAGTAATCCATTCATATCGATGAATTATTTTTTTAATTATTTATGGATTTTATTTGTGGCATTAAAGGAGTGTTGTCTCATTGTAGTTTACAATCCTTGCTTCATTGGTTTGATGTGCAGATTTATTATTCTTGCAAATGTATATACTTTTGATAGAAAACAAAGTTCTTGGTCTATACTAGTGTGTTTTTGTGGTTTATTGTCATCTATGTACGGGTTTTATTTTTCTTTTATACGAGAATAGTCAAGTTTGTATTTCTTATTGCAAGAGAAATCTATATGGAGTATACTTGGGTTGATCTCACTGGGTTGTGGGATTTTAGGGGGTCATGCTATGTAGGTCGTTTGTGCCTTGAAACCCTACAAATCCTTTGATTTTCTAGATGTATTCTTTCTTATTTTCATAGGAAGCTACTTGCCATAGGTTCTACATCATCAAGTTCTTGCCTTGTTTAATTGTCATTGTGACTATAGCTCAGTGTTTTGAGTTATCTCCTTCCATCATTGTGGTTATTTTCTCATTATCATGTGTATTCTCTATGTCTGAACCTTCATATGACTTGTGTCCATATATGTATCTATCTATGGAATTATGATCTCTGACTTCGTTGTCAACACTTCAACTTTGTACACAATTTCTAGCTTTCTCTTGCATGGTTGTGGGATTTACTTGATTGATTTGTCTAGTTTGTGAGGATATTATAAGGTTTTCTACATGTTATTGATGATTGGAATTCTTTTTTCCATATTTTTTATTCTTACAAATGTACATACTTTTGATAGAAAACAAAGTTCTTGGTCTATACTAGTACATTTTGTTGGTTTCTTGTCATCTTTGTACAGGCTTTATTTTTCTTTAATACGATAATAGTCCAGTTTGTATTTCTTATTGCAAGAGAAATACTAGTGGAGTAACTGACATGCTATAATATTTTTAATTTTAATATTGTTTGTGTATACATGGGTCGATCTCATTGTGTTGTGGGATTTCAGGGGATCATGTTGTGTAGGTTATTTGTGCCTTGCAACAGTACAAATCATTTGATTGTCTAGATGTATTCTCTATTATTTTCATAGGAAACTGCTTGCCATAGGTTCTACATCATCAAATTTTTGCCTTGCTCAGTTGTCCTAGCCTGACTATAGATCAGTGTTTTGAGTTATCTCCTTGCATCATTGTGGTCTTTTTCTCTTTATCATATGTATTCTCTATGTCTGGAACTTCATATGACTTGTGTCCATCTATCTATATACATGTGGAATTATGATCTCTGCCTTCATTGTCAACACTTCAACTTTGTACACAATTTCTAGCTTTCTCTTGCATGGGTGTGGGATTTACTTGATTGATTTGTCTAGGTTGTGAGGATAGAAGCCATAGGAAACTTTAAGAAAGGAGGCATTAGCCATATAGAGGTTTCAAACTTCTAAAAATCCTTGAAAAAAACATAAAAAAAGGAGATGATTCAAGAAAACCTGAGCCCTGTAGTCAGTCACAAATCTACTTGAGCAATGCCACTAGCCAATAATTTCAGATAAGATATAGAGTGAAGAGATTAAGGTTACACACTCGTTGTAATATGATGTTAATATTCGCAAGTGAAATTATGAGAATAAACTAAAAGACGAAAGCCTTATATATTTCTCCTTTATAGGACCAAAGTGTAGAAGCCGTAGGAAACTTTAGGAAAGGAGGCATTGGCCATACAGAGGTTTCAAACTTCTAAAAGTCCTTGAAAAAACCTGAAAAAAATGAGATGATTCAAGAAAACCTGAGCCCTATAGTCACAAGAGAACTTGACTGATGCCACTACCCAATAATTTCAGATAAGATATAGAGGTAAGAGAGGAAGGTTACACACTCGATGTAATATGATGTGAATATTCGCAAGTGAAAGTACAAGAATATAAGAAAGTTCATACTTTAGTACATGATTGTTTGTTGCATCTCATTTGTCTAATTCCTTGTAGTTATGCTCTTGCAATCTTTTATTTATCTCATATTAATTTTATAATCTAATAATTAAAAGATAATTTCTAATAAGCATATACAAGTGATTAATATACATAGACATTGGTATCATTATTTATTTAAAAATGGCTTTAATTTACCCTTGTTTCTCAACTAGAATAATGATAAAGTAATCAATATAATAAAATTATTCAACAAAAACATGTATGTCTCTAGTAGTTGATTAATAGAATTAATGTAACATTGTGCACACACTTTGTTTGTATGTCTCCAGTAGCTAATGAATAGAATGAATGTAACATTGTCTGAACACTCATTTTATGTGAACACTCTGTTGGCCCTCAATTTTGGTCAATTTTGCTTATTAAAAATCCACCTAATTTCCATCATTTTCCACATTGTATCATCCAAATATGCCTTATTTTTACCTTATTATGCATATTCAGGTAAATAAATTATGTTTTTCAATTTTTAGATATTTTTGTAAAAAATGGGTTTTAAGAGTGTTTTTGGACAGAACTGAAAATTCTCGTATTTGCTTCATGAAATTCATATATGCAGGACACCTGGGCACGAGTTGAGCATAGATTTGGAAATATTTGGAACCACGGATGGAATCATCTATTGGTTCAGTCAAACTGAGCTAAAACAGGCCTGGTCAATGTTGGTCAAACATGACCTGTTTTTCAGGAATCCCTAGGAAATAGGGCAGAATTAGTAGTTTCTGGGATTTTTCCAGATTTTGTGTAACCAAATGGATGAGTTCAACCTATTGGATGGGATTACGATGGATAATGTTTTTAGAGACATTGTAGCATTTTTTTTTATCATTTATCTATTTATACCAAGCTTATGAACCATTCAAACATGGACAATTTGTATAAATTCATATTAAGACTTATGAATATTGTGAGTTAATTTGAGGAAATAGATCCATCTTTTTTTTGTTGTTAAATGTTGTGGATGACTGAATGAATTTTCAGTAGCTGATAATTTCTTTAAGTGTGCAAGGCAAGGGTGGAGGGCCCCACACCAAGCTAAGTACACTTTTTAGTTAAATTAGCTTAATTTTCATGAACTAGTTTTGCTTCAGATTTGTTCAGTTATTTAGATGAATGAATATTTCTTATTTTTGCTAATGATTCTTGGTTTACTTCTAATCTGCATATGAAGGGACAAACAAGTGTTTAAGTTAAACTCTCCTTTTATTTGATCCAAGAACAATAACTAAAATTCATCTTCTTTTCCTTGTTGAGTTATTTACTTATGCTTGCTAATGAATCTTGGTTTAATTCTAATTTTCATATGAAGGGAAAAACAAGTGTTTAAGTTAAACTCTCCTTCTATCTGATCCAAGAACAATAACTAAAATTCATCTTCTTTTCCCTGTTTGAAGCTATTTTCTAAATTTCTAATTTTAATGCAATTGTAACAATGATGAATAGAATTGTGAAGAAGGAAAACGTGGACCTCCTCAGTTAGGAGCCTCTTCTCCTTCTTTTTATGCATCATAAGCTATTTTCCATCAGTTAATTGGTTCTCTTCATAAAAGTAGTACTGTGGGGAAGGAAAAACAGGATCTCCTAAGTTAGGAGCCTCTTCCCTCACTTATTACATATTGAATCAGAAACTACTTAGTTAGATTTTATATTTGTAATATGTATTTCCTTCAGTTTAAACATTTTGTCTTCTAAAAATTGACTACATCTGAGATCCATATATTTCGGACATTCTTCCAAGTTTACAAACTCGAATTGATAATTAAATACTTGTGTTAGTTTACCCAGTAAATTGACCCAACATTTTTGGCGCCGTTGTCGGGGAAGCATACATCAACATAGTCAATTAGGAGGATAAAATATATATATATATAAAACAAAACACATAAACAACAAAATTTAGCTATGCTTCTTTATGCTTGGAGAAAGAGATTAGAAAGGTGGATTTACTAAACAAAACCCCCCAACAATTCAACCATACATAGGAGCAAGACCATCAAGACTAACTACACCAGTTGTTGGGAGACCAACTTTAGAGGAATTGGAAGAAAAATAAATATCAAGACAAAGATTGACTCTTATTGAAAGACAAACCTTGTTATCCTATGAGGAGAAAATAAAGAAAACACCAAAAGAAACCCCTTTTATAGAAAGACAAAAGGAAATAAGGAGACCAATTGTTAAACAATTAGAGCAACCAGTTCTTGAACAAATCCAGATAGTTGAGGAAACACCAAATCAGCCTCATATTGAAACATTACAAACAGCTGAAAAAGAAATGATTGAAGAAGGAGAAGGATCTAATATACCAGTTATGACTCCAGAACAAATACTTCAGTATGAGAGGCAACAGAAGGAATGGCAGAGAAAAAGAGAGGAAGACAGGAGAATATAAGTGGAGAGAAAAAGAGAGGAAGATGCAAAAAGAGAGTATGATAACAAAAGACAAAACGATATAGAAAAATACAATGATCAGGAAGCTACCTTTGGCTTCCCAATGTTAGACACAAGAGCAATACTAGGAGAGGAAGTGAAAATGAAAAACATTCCACCCTCTGTTTTGCCCAATTTTTATGGAATGTCAACTGAAGATCCTGACTCATTTATGTTTGAATTTGATATCTTATGTCGAACTTATGGCTACACATATGACACACATAAACTTCATCTCTTTCCTACTACTTTTAAAGCAACAACACTAAAGTGGTTTATGGGATTAGTAGAACATACCATTGCTTCTTGGGATGACATGAAGAGAATTTTTCTCAAAAATTATAAAGCCTATTGCAGGGCTAGAGACTTAAAATAATATATTTTCAGAATGACACAACAAGAAAATGAAATTTTGGAAGTGTACTTAGAAATATTCCTCTACAATGTACAAAAATCGAAACAACACTCTCTGAATCCCGATACCATCCGCACAGTTTTTCTTAAAGGTACCAAAGATGAATACTTAGATATTATCAATGTGATAGGAAAAGGAGACATCTCAAACTTTCCATTTGATGAGATTGCTTAAATATGTCAAAAATATTCTAGGGGAAGAGAAAAAAAGTGGAAAAAGAGATGTTACATCAAGAGCTTCCAAAACTGCAACGCGAGGAGTAACAAGAACATAAATAGGAAGTTTGCTAGAAAATTTTAAAACTAATCTTCTGAGCACTCTAGGAACACAATTTGATGTTTTAAGAGAAAAGAAGAAGAAAGAAGAACAAGATCAAATCTTATCAACATTTTGTCCCAAGTGTATGAAGAAACACCCACTTAGATAATTTCCTTTGGATAGTATGCAGGTGTGTGGACTTTGTACAGAGAATCGTGTAATTGAAAACTATCCAAAAATTAAAGAATTGCAAATGGAAGAAGTACAAGGGACAAATTCTCTTTACTATATGGCACCAAGGAGACCTTGGAAATCAAGGACTCCTCAATAATTCCCTCAACAAAAACCCCAAAATTATCAGTATCCTCCTCAAAATTCATGGAATACTCCAATGCCATGGCAGGCTTGGCCTCCACAACAATACCAAAACCAACCTGCACAAAGTTGGAGAGGATATAGTTATGGAAACTAGCCACCTCAACAAATTTATCCTCAACAATACCAATAGCCATATCAACAACCATATCCTCAACAACCATTCCAATATCAACAATTCTAGCAACATCCTCAACCAATGCCATTTCCACACAAAAAAAAAAAAAAAAAAATTGCACCATTACTAACTCAAGCGCAGTAGCTTCAGCTGCCTTCTAACCAACCCCCACTTACACCAACTCAATTACCAGCTTAGCCAGTAGCAAATCCAAGTAAAAAAATGGAAAAACCAGCATACAATGTGGAAAAAGCAACATATTTTCCTACATATTCTATTCTTCTTGTACAAGATGTCCACTTAAGGTCTGGGAAAGTATTACACAAATATTCTCCACCAATCATAGAAGAACAAACTGAACAAGGAGAATAATCTGAAAATCCTCATCCAGGAAATCAAATTCAGAAAGGAAAAGCTATTATGACTCAAACGCCACCTTATCCAGAGAGGTTAGTAGAGCAGAAAATTCCAATGTCTCTTCCTGAATTTGATATTTTAGATTAATTAAAGAATTCTTATGTCAAAATTCCTTTACTGCAAGCAATCAAATATATTCCAATTTATGCAAAAACAATAAAAGAATTATGTATTAAGAAAATAGGTAGAAAGAAAAGAGATCCACCCACAATCCAGGTCATTGGCAAATTAGCTAGTCTCGTGTCTGCAAAAACAACAATTGAAAAATATATTGATGTTGGGATCCCTATGGTAACCATTTCAATCAATAATTTTTCAGTTCCAAATATTTTAATAGATTTGGGAGTAGCTATAAATGTCATGACCACAAAAACTATGAAATACTTGAAATTGCCCAATATTTGACCTACTACTACAATTTTGGAGCTAGAAGATATATCTAAAGTTGTACCAGAAGGAATATTAGAAGATATAATTGTTTCTTTGGATTCATGGGAATATCCTGTAGACTTTTTAATATTGCAGAATAAAAAAATAAAAAAAAATAAAAAAAATAAAAAAAAAAGGATTTCATCCTTTAATTCTAGGAAGAACATGGTTAGCCACAACAGATGTCTTCATTGGATGCAGATCAGGAAGTATGATCATAGCACATGGAGATGAAAGGAAACATGTTACACTCTATCCTCCAGCACAATCTCCTTCTTTATTATCATGGCTTTATGAACAACAACAATAATAATCTCAATCTGTTCTCAGTATTAATCAAGTTTTTAATTTTAGAAAAGAGAAAGAAAATGAGGATCTATTAGACCTTTTCATCTCAGAACCTGATATTTCGGAGCAGCTTAGAATAACACAATATGAAGTTGCAAATCATCTTTTAAATCAATGTTTCCACGAAAAATGTACTATTCAATCATTGAAAAATTCATTTGAAATTCTTTTTCATGTTAACACAATTACCAATTCACAAAGTAAAATCATTGAAATCAATCCTGGAAGGAGTTTAAATATTAGTAATAATTTACAATCATCACAGGACAACAAATAATAGCATTATTATAGAATTATTCAAAAAAATTTGCCTGGGATTATACAGACATGCAGGGAATTCATCCAAATACATGTATTTGCCACATCTATACTGATGATCATATCAAACCAGTAAGACAACCGCAAAGAAGAATGAATCCTATGATGAAAGAAATAGTGAAAGAGGAACTGCATAAATTGTTAAAAGTTGGATTCATCTATCATATTTCTGATAGTCAATGGGTTTCTCCCTTTGTTGTGGTGCCAAATAAAAATGGAAAGTGGAGAATATGTGTATACTATAAGGAACTGAATAAATCCACATTAAAAGATCATTTTCCGTTACCATTTATTGACCAAGTACTACATTCATTAGCTGGAAAGAAATTCTTTTCTTTTCCTGATGGATTTAGTGGATACAATCAGATTAAGATAGCATTGAAAGACAAGGATAAAACCACATTTACTTGTCCATGGGGAGCATATGCATATAATGTTTTTCCCTTTGGGTTATGTAATGCACCTGCTACTTTTCAAAGAGAAGTTCTTGCAATCTTTGCTAATCTAATTCATGAATGTGTAGAAGTCTACATGGATGTTCTCTCTATATATGAAGGAAAATTTGATGATTGTTTGAATAATCTTGAAAAAAATTTAAAAAGATGCATAGAGACAAACCTATCCCTCAGTAATGAAAAATGATTTATGATGTTAACTGAAGAGATAGTGTTGGGACACCATATTTCTTCTTCAGGAATTAAGGTGGACCCAGCAAAAATACAATTCATTGTGAACTTGATGCCACCAATAACACAAAAATAAGTAAGAAGTTTCTTGGGATATGCAGGCTATTACAGAAGATTCATTGAAAATTTTAGTAAAATAGCTCTACCTCTATTCAAGTTACTTGAAAAAGATGTTGAGTTCCAATGGACAACAAATTGTCAAAATTCATTTGAAATATTGAAAGGAAAATTGTCAGTTGCACCCATTCTTCGAGGACCAAACTGGTCATTTCCATTTCATATATCCATTGATGCATCTGATACAGCTATAGGAACATCAGTTGTACAGAAATAAAATCAGTTCAGTTATGCCATATACCTCATAAGAAAAAATTTAACACCGACATAATTTAACTATACAGTCACAGAAAAAGAAATGTTAAATGTTGTGCATGTAGTTAATAAGTTTAGGCATTATATAACATACTATCAAGTATTCATTCATATAGATCATTATCCATTAGATACTTAATGAACAAAGCAATTACAAATGGCAGAATTACTAGATGGTTGTTATTAATGCAAGAATTTAACACCACTATTCAAGATCGACCAGGTAAAGATAATCAAGTGGCAGATTTTCTATCAAGGCTTCATTCACCTGGTAATCCAAATCTTGTTTCAGACAATTTTCTAGATGAACATTTATTTGATATAACAGCGAAAACCCCATGGTTTTCAGATGTAGCCAACTATTTATCATCTAAAATATTTCCATCCCATTTCACCAATAAACAGAAAAGGAAAATAATCAGATAAAATGCTATATATAGTTGGTTCAATGGTGACCTTTTTATGCTAGTTCTGATCTATTAATAAGAAAATGTGTTAGAGAAGATGAAATTCTAGATATTTTGAAAGCATGTCATGACGAACCATGTGGTGGCCATTTTTCAGACAAGCAGACAGCATATAAGGTGCTCAAACTTGGCTACTACTAGCCAGAAATCTTCAAAGATTCGAAAGCGTATGTTAAAAGATGTGACAGCTGCCAAAGAACTAGAAGACCTATGATATCAGATGAAATGCCATTGAATCCACAAGTACTCATAGATCCATTTGAGAAATGGGCTCTAGACTTTGTGGGACCAACTAACCCACCTTCAAACGGAAATAAGTACATTCTAGTGTGTACAAATTATGTTACAAAGTGGGTAGAGGCAAAGGCAGTGGCAAGAGAAATAGAAGACACAATGGTCTCATTCCTCTTTGAGGAAATATTTTTCAGATTTGGAGTTCCAAGACAAATGGTTACAGATCAGGGAGCGCATTTCACCTCCAAACTTGTCCAAGGTCTTACAGAAAAGTATAAAATCAAACACAGAAAATATACTCCGTACCATCCCCAAGAAAATCGATAAGTAGAGTCCACTAATAAAATTCTAGAAAATATCATAACGTCAGTGAAAATGAACAGAAATGATTGATCGGAAAAGTTAAGAGATGCACTATGGGCATACAGAATTACATGGAAGAATAAAACTGAATTCAGTCCATATAAGTTGGTATATGGTAAGGAAGTTTTGTTACCCATTGAATTTCAAATTCTTACATATAAACTTGCAGCAAAATTGGGATTGGAACTATATGAAGCACAGCAACAGAGATTCATGCAATCAAATAAACTAGATGAAATAAAACAGCGAACAATAGAGCATACAACATTGGTGCAACAGCAGAGAATCAAGTGGCATGACAGATTCATTAAAAATAAAAATAAAAATCATAAAGGAGACTAGGCATTATTTTTTGACTCCAAGTTCAAAGATTTCAAAGAGAAGTTTACAACTCATTGGCTTGAGCTATATGAGATAGAAAAAAAATTTGATAATGGAGCAGTTAAAATAAAAACAATTGATGAAGCAGCAATTTCATTTTTAGTTAATGGACATAGGCTTAAGGTCTATAATAAGCCTATCAATAAAGAGAAATTTTTGAAAAGAGTCACAACAGAAAATAACATGGAAATAATGGAACAACATAGTATTATGCCTTCCTTCCGGAATTTTTTTTAAATATATATATATATATATATATATATATATATATATATATATATATAATAAAGGAGTTTGGTTGTGAAATCCAGTGAACTGGCACAATACAAACTCGAATTCATATCGGAAAGCCAACTTGTTTGGCCAATATGAATTCTCTATTTTTTTTTTCTTTTACTTCAGTTTGATCTTGCAGAAATAATCCTCCAGAATTCCAAGACTTGAGGACAAGTCTTAACATAAGAAAGGGGGAAGTTCATAATGAAACTATGCAAATAGTTTGAGCAACTGTATTGCAGAAGGGACTTGAAACATCATTCAAAATATCATTACAGAAGGGACTTGAATAAAGGGACCTGAGACATCATTTAAAAAAATTGTAAAAGGAACCTGGACAACATCAATGTTCATTAGAAGGGACCTGAATCAATATCAGATGCAAAAATAACATGAAACAACATAATCTATATCAAGAGGCTCAAATAAGTAGTTACAATTGTCTACATTCCATCAAAATTCATCTTAACCATCATCATGAGCCAAGTATGGGTGAACCATCAAAGTTCATCATCAATCAGTATTGAAATCAAGCTATGTTGCGAAAGTGAAAGTATAGTAAGTAAAAAAATGTTCTTAGAACCTTAGATTTTGAAAAAAAATATCTAGAATTGTTAAAAATGATTTAACCTGGATATGTGTCCTATTACATTTATCATATAACATCTTACATTTATCCTACCTACCCTCATTATCCTATTATAATCCATCACCCTACCATATATTCTACATTAAAAACTTCATCATAGTCCTACATTAACTTCATATAAATTTCATACATTAATTCCATATACCCCTACATATCCTCCAACATATCTTATAAGCATTTTTTATCAAAGATTGAGGACTCAATATTTTTTCTTTTAAGGAATTTTTGTTTGCCTACAAACCACAAAGAGATAGTGTCATAATGAGAAAATTTTGATTTTAAAATGACCTATCCTATGGTCATTTTAAAAACAAATTAAGAAATAAGCATATAAAATGACAAAGCCTAAAGTATGAAAATGCAACATAAGAGTCGAAAGGATGAAATGCAATATGCAAACATGTGGGAAGGTTGAAAACAAATATGTATCATTACACATACAAACAAAGGTGGACATGCAACGAATTTAATGAAGCCATGAACGAAGAATGAACTACACAGAACGTGGGTAATGTGGAGTTATGGTTATAAAATAGTCATATACACCAAGGAAGGAGGATTGTACACAAGCCAAAAGAACACAGTCAAAATAGAGACACATGGGCAGCCACGGGTACACAAGTCAAAGTGTGAGTTGGCATGGTAAAACGATCAAAACACATTCAAACATGCGCATGACCCACAAGTCTAATTGAGAGCTTTTGATCCTCAAACCACATGCTAGGTAGTTGAGCTTAAGTGAACCCATGCATGCCGACATGCATGAGCCACTACGATAAGAGCTTTTGAACCTCAAACCACTCAAGAGCCACAAGGACAATTGAGAGCTTTTGATCCTCAAACTACATGCTTTACATGAGACTTGACATAATGGCTATTGCTAATTGAAATGCCATTGTAATTAATAATAATATTTATACTAATGATTATATTATAAATGAAATTAAATGTAATTTCAAATAATACAACTCATTATTCATTAAATCAAATACATTCAAAGTCAACTAAAGTTGGACCAGAAGATATTAGGAATTTGGGAGCGATGGCGCGCGCGGGAGATATTTTTGTTCTAGGTTTTCAGTCCTCCATTGCCGCCGCAGGTTGGAGATCTTCGCATTGGCGGCGCCTTTGCATTACCATCGCTGCACCAGGTGATTTTGTTCGGGCTGGGCTTCCATTTGTGCCTGTGAGCTTCCACATTACCGCTGTGACAGGGTCTTGGATACCCTGCAAAACCAACAGAAAGGGTTTTGGGTGCCTGACCAGTCCATCAAATGAATTTGCAGGGCGTGGAATAAGTCCTTGCGATCACCATTTGTTCTTTGACGACTTTGACTTTGGACCAGAGCCGCGATATGTGCTCTGCTGCACCTCTCATGGTGCCACAAAGCGCATTACTCTGTTTTATTGGACGGATGCTCAAGTTGGGTCTTCTACGTTTCTATGTTATGGGGAGCGGATTCCGCATGTCCATCTCTTCGGCATGCCGGCTTTCACTTCGTCGCCCTGGGCCTCGAGGATGGGCGGACATTGGGCTTCCGGTTTTTATGCCTTGCGGCCTCCTCTGCAGCATTCGAATCTGAGGCAGCAGTGGCCTGCTTGCTTCTCCATTACTGCTGATTCTGGGATTTCAGTTCTCAAAGGCACTCTATGGCTGCACTCGGACCATCTGAGCCAGGAACAGGCCCACGATGAGGTGCTTAAGGACAAAAAACGCAGCCTGCATCTCTGCAACACAGTTTCACAGGTAGGCTCGACTCCATATCAAGTGTTCATTAAGCCTCCTGTAGGTAATAGCTTTATTATATGGATTCGAACTATCGATTCAATACTACATCTGAAGCATGCAATCCAGAGTAAGGCGGGTTACCCTGTTCATGCACAGTCACTGATTTTTGGGGGGAAAGTTTTAGCTGACCTCTGCTCTGTTAATGACTACTCCATTATCACTGAGTCTTCCATCTGCCTCAACCTCAGACTGAGGGGTGGAATGATGGGCCAAAACAGGGCACATGGACCCTCCATAGGCGCTGGTGCATCCAAAACAGTACCCACAAAAGGTTCTTACAGGAATATATTACAGGGGGACAAAAACATTCCCACAGCACCTGTCTCCCCTGCTGAAAGTTCCCCCAAGCCATATATTGTAGAACTACAGGACAGCGTGCCTGAAATAAACATAGACAGCCCAGACATTGATATGCATAGAATTGTTTACGAATCTCAAGCAATTATAGGCAGATTCAACTGCTTCTGGCCCAAACCAATGGAGCTGTTCCATTGGATTTTTACAAACTGGACCATGGAATGTGAAATACACCTATGTTCTAAGGGGTTCTTCATTGTCAAATTTTCATCCACTGAGGTCAGAGATGCCATTATCAGTCAGGGACCATGGTTCTGGGGCTCCACGGGACTCTTCATTACACCATGGTTCCCAAATTTTGATGCCAATACCATGGAGGTGACCAAAATGCCGGTCTGGGTAAGGCTCTACAACCTCCCGCTACATTTTTGGAATGAAAATGTTCTTGGCTGCATTGGAAACACCCTTGGCAGATACATTAAAACAGACACCCAACGCCTGGAAGAACGCATATTCACCTTCGCACGAATCTGTGTGGAGGTTGATTTGAGCAAGGGACTCCCAGAGTCCATTATGCTGAACAACAAACAACAGAGATGGACACATCATTTAGACTATGAGAACACAACCTTCAGATGCTGGATATGCAGGTGCACAGGACACCTACAAAACTCATGCCCGACAGCAAAAAGGGATAACAGGAAAAAGAAGAAAACAGGCAAAGCGGCAAAAGGTTGGCAATTCCCCTCTGAAGAGCCAGAACTACAGGAAGAAGAGGTGGAACCAACACCACATGAGAACCAACAAACAGATACCTCCATGGGCACACAAGAACAGGAAATGCAAGATCCTCTTGACACCATCACAAAGATTCAGCAGGATATGGTACCTGGAACACTTGACAGTGGGGGATACAAAAGAACACATACATCAGACACATCTGACTCTGATAAGGATCATGGAGCACCAACAGAAGAAAATCAGCTTGTCCTTATCGAGACCGAGCCAACACTTGGTGCTTGGCGTAAGGTTGAAAAGAAGAAGGGGAGAAAATCTTAATTGTATCACTTTTGCATTTTATTTGCGGCATTTGGATGTCTTTGGATATACCAGCTCATACAACATGTAATTTTGTTTTCTCATAAATAAAATTACGAACTTTTTCTTTGTGAAAAAAAAAAATCAAATACATTACGTTGTTAATTAAATTCACATTAATTAAATTCGTATATTACTCATGGTCATTATGTGAAGATTTCATATTTTCAACTCAATAAATCACGTGAAAAGAAATTTTGTAGTTTCACATTAATAAATTTAATGTGAAATAAATATATTGTTTACACATTTATGTATAAAATAAATATCTTAAACCAAAATCATGTTAATGCAAATAAAATAAATATCATAAATCAAAATTATATTAATGGAAATCAAATAAATATTATAAACAAAAATCATGTTAATGGAAATCACGTCAATTATTAAAACACATGATTATAACACATGCATGTTTATATGTAAATCTACACCTAAATAAAAATAAGATATATATATATATATATATATATGACATTTAATAGCATTTAGTCTTATTTATTTTTTACATAATTTTTCATATCTTATTATTGTTCAAGCACAAATAACCATTTGTAATATTATATTTTTATTTAAATTCATGTAGTGTCAATTTATTTTCCCATTTAAAATGTGTACTACCTTTTGATGTTATTGAGGTTGGCCTCCTCTACCTTTTGATTGTATGTACTTTACCTTTTTACTTTACCTTTTGATGTTCTTGAGGTTGGGCTCCTCTACCTTTTGATTGTATGTACTTTACCTTTTGATGTTCTTGAGGTTGGGCTCCTCTAGAAAAAACATCTCTTTTGATGTTTTTGAGGTTGGGCTCCTTTAGAAAACACATCTCTTTTTGAGGTTGGGTTTATCTAGAATTGATTGTATGTACTTTACCTTTTGATTATATGTACTTTATCTTTTGATGTTCTTGAGGTTGGGCTCCTCTAGAAAAAAATCTTTTGATGTTTTTGAGGTTGGGTTTCTCTAGAAAAAACACTCATCCCATTGGAGAAGAGTGCCACAAGTCAAAATTATATTAATCGAAATCAAATAAATATTTTTTTAAATGTACTTTACTTTTTACCTTTTGATTGTATGTACTTTACTTTTGATGTTTTTGAGATTGGGCTCTTCTAGAAAAACTCATCTCATTGGATAAGAGCATCACAAGTCAAAATTATATTAATGGAAATCAAATAAATTTTATAATCATGTTAATGGAAGTCATGTCAATTGGCACTCTCCAGCTTAGTATAGGGTAAATGTGTAGATGTAATGTTAGAAAGTTTGTAAACTTTTGTAATGTCAGTTCAATATATAGGGTACATGTGTAGATGTAATGTAAGCAAGATCGTAAATATTTTGTAATGCCGACTTAATTGTAATCAATATATTTGTAATAACCAACCTAGATCCATTTTAACCCCAGATCTATCAAGAGAGATCAAATCTCTTGAGGTGTAAACCTCTTTTTTGACATAAAAGTTGAGGAAATGTTTGCTCCTCAAAAGATTTGATCCTTCTCAGTGCTTTATATATCCGGGGTTAAGATGGATCTAGATTGGTTATAGTGTATGTAAAAATGTTAATGGAAGTTATGCCAATTGTTAGAACATGATTATAATATATGTTTATATGTAAATCTACATCTAAATGAGATGTATTTTAGCATATTTAATAGCATTTAGTCTTATTTATTTTTTACATAATTCTCCATAGGTTAATAAATATCATAAACCAAAATTATATTAATGGAAATCAAATAAATAGGATAAACAAAATCATGTTAATGGAAATCATACCAATTGTTAAAACATGCGTCATTATAATGTATATTTGCATATAAATCTACACCTAAATATATCTTATTATATATTTGCATATAAATCTACACCTAAATATATCTTATATCTTATTATTGCTGGAGCCCAAATACGTTTGCAATATTATATTTTTATTTAAATCCATTTAAAATGTTTTTTTAAACGTACTTTACTTTTTGATGTTATTGAGATTGAGGTCGCCTAGCAAACTCATCCTAAAGGAGAAGAGCATCATAAACCAAAATACCAAAATTATATTAATGGAAATCAACTAAATGTTATAAACAAAAATAATGTTAATAGAAATCATGCCAATTGTTACAACATGATTATAACGTATGTTTTTTAGTACATTTAATAGCTTTTAGTCTTATTTATTTTTTACATATTTATGTTAATGGAAATCATGCCAATTGTTACAACAGGATTATAACGTATGTTTTTTTAGGACATTTAATAACGTATGTTTTTTTAGGACATTTAATAGCTTTAGTCTTATTTATTTTTTACATATTTATTTTTTACATAATTGTTCAAATGTTAATAATGCTCAAGCACAAATAAGAATTTGCAATGAGGGAGAATCATTCACTTGTGGTAAAGTGCCATCCACCTCAAGATGCATAAGAGGTTCGAGATGTGATGCAACATATCATGCTTGTGGACTTTTGCTTTTTGTTTTTGCATGGGGTTTACAACTATTTATGAATTTCCTAGGACCACTAATTTTCTAATCTATCATGAAGAAGCCAAATGGAAATCATTTTTTATTGGTTGAATGTCCCTATTTATATGAATAATCTTATTTTGTTCCGTCCATGGATGAGTGGACAATTGCTCTTTGTTTTTGCATATGGGTTTTATAATTAATATATCATGAAGTAGTCACATGGAACTTGTTGAAAAGGGCATAAGATTCCACTTGATTATTGGTTGAATGTCCCAATTTACATGAATAATCTATTCTCTTTGTTCCATCTTAAGCTAATAATAACCCTTTCCATTATTTCCCCCCTTGAAATGGTGAGTTTTTATTAAATTATCTATAATTAATTAATTTAGGATGCCATAAATTCATAATACAATGTAAAATATCATTTTTAAATATATTTTTTATAAAATTTTGTTTTAATACATTTATAATTAAATAACATTATTAAATATTAAGTAAAACATATATATATTCAAAACTTACACAACATAAAAACATCCATATTTTATAGTTATAATTAAATGGATTTATTTCTTTATATTTATATAGATTTTGATTAAAATACAAAACAATTTAATTATAAAAATTATAAAATATTTATCGTAATCAAATATTTATAAAACAAAAACATTAAAAATGAAAAGAAAAACAATAATACAATTTCAATGAAATATTCTGAAAAATAGAGTATATACAAATAAAAAGGTTAAAAATTCACTTTCATAGTTATGTTGGTTTCAACCTTTCTGCAAAATACACTACACTTCAGATTTTTCGAACTAGCAGACGACGACTGAAGGTTGAAAAAGCTTGGTTGGCCTAACTTACACCCAAAAGTAAATTAGCTCTCTAAAATAAGGTTCAGAAAATCCAAAAGAAACCAAATCTTTAACAATTCTATTATACAAGAGATATTAACAAATTTAAGAGTAGATAAATAATCTGGACAGCTAAACTCTTAGGCTACGGATGGATTCCACTATAGTTCTTCCAAATAATATCCGAAATTGGCATCTAATGGCACTATAATATATTTATAGCCGTGTTCATCTTTTGTGCTTAAAGGCAACTACAGGAAATCCGTGTTGTTTTGGAATTTCAAAATACGAGCAGAGAGAAAAAGTGCAAGCAATTAGCAGCTAAGGCATTCCAGAAAAAAATTGGAAGTATGCTGAAAATAATCCAATTGGAGAACTTTGGGATAGGCTGAGGAACAATTTTTAATAAAAGACCATACAGAACACATCTCGGATTTACTTTCCAGTCAAATTCGACAGATGTTTCAATGAAATATTCAGTTCAATAACATATCCCATTTGAGATTCTTGTCAAAATAGACACTTAAAAAATTAGATTCACAGATATAAAATATATTTTAATATTTGATTTTCACCATTTGAGCTCACTGATACACAAAATAATACCATGGTAAAATACGTATGCTATAACGGACTATATCTGAAACTCAAGCTGATTCCTTTGCACAGAAAGAGCGGATTTAAGAACTTTTGCTTTTGCTCTTAGATTCTGATCTCTCCCTCTCACGCTTAAGGTAGATTCTCTCCAAAACACGCCTTGCCTCACACTGCGGAAAATTGCTCAAATCATAATAATGTGGTGCGATATCAATCAGCCTGTTAAAAAGATATAAAGCAATGTCAATCAGTCTTGCCATCATAACAGTATAGTAACAAAATACACACACCCTTCCAAGTAGGCATATAGCACTAATAGTCTTATTTTTTTCTCCCAACCAGAAACATAAGATTGACAACCCACTGTCATAAGACAAAACTGTGTAGCCAGTCCAAAAAATCCCCAACCTTGCATTTAACCTTTGGAATTATGAATGTGCTTAAATTTGAACAGGCAGAAAATGTAACATGAAGGAAAGCTGGATGAGAAAATGCTTGCAGAAAGCAAAGAGCATGGATCAATATTGATAAAATAGGAAAGAGAAAATGCCAAGACACAGGAGGAGCCTTCAACCACATTCATGTTTCCATCGGAGTTTGGCAGATGCTAAAGCTTATTCAAGAAGGCCTAGATAATTTTTGGTCAGATAATCCATATGGTTTACAGCCCTTTTTTTCACAATTAAAATTGTATTTAAACATTTTAATATTTTATCTAGTCCTTAGTATGAACAAAATTGGATGGGAACAGTTTCCTCAGAAACTGATTATCTTATAATAATCATAATAACTAGTAAATCACCATTATCTGCAAATATGAATGCAAGGAGTCTACTCACCACTCTCCACGAACATCTGTAACAGTGCGAATGAAGTTCCTGCTTGTCAATACATATTCGTTGTATATGACCCATTCAGGCTTGTGATCAAGACAATTAGATGGATGTAAATGGACTATCTGCCATAAAAATAGGGAGCACAGTTAAAACAAGCACAAAGGAAAATCATAAACAAATAAACAAATGCAACTGTGAACAAATAGAAAAAAACATTGGGCACCTGATTGTCTTTAACTGTTAGATAGTGGCCTGTACGCTCCATGTGTGCTGCATGCATGAAATACCCTGCTAGCATTGCCTTTCGTATATTCACATAATAATCACGACTATTGAAGTCAGTGCTGCACAACTTCAGGTTATATCTGTTCATTATGCGTACAAGTTGCTGCCTCACATTGTCTGCAGATTTGAGGGCTCTTGTATTGACAAAATTCTCGTAACACCATGTTGGATCCTCATCTGTGGGCTCATGCAACACAAAAAATATAGTTAGATATTTTCTGCTTAAGAATAATCGTAACACCAATGTTTTCATCAAATTACAAATACAGCATGCGAAAATATGAAAAAAAAAAGAACAGCATCAAATAGGAAAACTTACTATTCTGCTTATAAGCATGGTACACATTTAACAGCGTCAGATGATCTCCATCAATGTGCGCAAACCGAGCTTTTGCTTCATCTGCAGCTTTCTGAGCTTCCCTAGGCCGCAGAAAGCAATTGGGGACTAAAGAAAGCAATTTGTTATCACAGATGAGGCCCACGGAGGTCAGCAGACGCATAGAGGCGAGATGACACCATGTACATCACGAGTGATGCACTCAGTACTGCAGCTATCTGCATCATCGCTAAACTCAAGGAATCTATGTCATGCAAGAACTAGACAACAAGCATGGATGATGCTTTGATGCAAATGCAGAACAACTAGTACTGAGTGCCTATAGTGCATCACTCCCTTCCCAAATCAATTTCAAAAATACCTTATTTATTGCTAACCTAGAAATGCATGACTCGGGAGGGACAACTAGACAGCATAGAACACACACAAGCCAGACAATAACTCAGAAATAGCATATTGTGCACTGGAATAAAAAAACATACCTGATAGCATTGCAGTGATGGAAAGAATTTCATTGGAGCAGTTGAATTCTGGGCTGACAACTAACATTTTTGACATTTGAGGATCCAAAGGAAACTCACTCATTAATTCTCCCAACTTTGTTAGATTTCCATCATCATCTAAAGCACCCAAATAATTCAACGTCTCTAATGCTCGCATCAGAGTTTCTGGAGCAGGTGGGTCCATAAAGTCAAAGTGTACTAAATCGTCAATCCCCAACTTTTTCAGATTAAGAACCACATTTGCTAGATTGGAACGTAAAATCTCAGGGTATGTCTGTGGTTGAAGATCATTATGGAAACTCTTTTCTGTATAAAGTCTGAAGCATTTTCCTGGCTGTGTTCTACCTGCACGCCCTGATCTTTGGTGAGCACTTGCCTTTGATATCGGTGAAACTAGTAAAGATTCCACACGTATTCTAGGGTTGTACACTTTTTGCTTTGCAAAACCTGGATCAATCACATAAACTATCCCATCAATTGTCAAGGATGTTTCTGCAATGTTTGTTGACACCACAACTTTTCTTCCAGGAGGGCCACCTTCCCTCGATGGTGGTGGAGCTGGTTCAAAAATCTTTTGCTGCATTGCTGGAGGTAGGGTTGAATAGAGTGGAACAGCTTTCACAGGCCCAACCTGATCACCCAGGTTTTGAATCTCTTTTGTGATTTTCTTGCATGCATCTTCTATTTCCTCTTCTCCAGTAAGAAAAACAAGTATGTCCCCAGGTGTCTCACACGTATGTATCTGTACAACTGTCCTAATTGCTGCTTCAAGATAATCCCTCTCTGGTTCCTGGGTGTAGAATATCTCGACTGGATGTAATCTGCCTGGTACTTTCATGAGTGGAGCAACATTGAAATAAGCTTGGAACTTTTCGGCTTCCAAAGTAGCACTCATAACAACAAGCTTCAAATCTTGTCGATTTCTTAAAACTTCCTTTAGAAGGCCAAAAAGAACATCAGTAGCCAAGGTTCTCTCATGTGCCTCATCAAGAATGATCACCCTATACCGCTCTAATAATGGGTCAGTCATAGCTTCCCTAAGAAGCATACCATCTGTCAAATACCTGCGGAAAAGTGTACAAGACCATGACAGAATATCACAAAAGTGCATGAGCAAACTATCTAGGAAACTTTAAAGGAACTTGAGTAATAAGTGATATATTTGCATTAGGACATTAACAAAGATGGAGAAGCTAAATAGCAAAATAAAATGCAATCCTATATAGTTGTGTAAATCTAACAAGTCATGAACTCTTCCTGCTAGTTCTTTCTTTTTTTCTTAGATAACTTAGGCAAGTGAAAATCATGTTTGAAAGTACAATCTCGTAGTTCATGGATTCTTTTAGACATTTCTTGTTCTATTTTGTTAATATATTCAAAAGAATCCATATTTGATGACTTGAAAATACTCACTCAATCGGCAAGTGAAAATCATGTTTGAAAGTACAATCTAGTAGTTCATGTATTCTTTTAGACATTTCTTGTTCTATTTTGTTAATATATTCAGAAGAATCCATGTTTGATGACTCGAAAATACTCACTTAAGAACAGTCTTTGAGCTGCTGCAATCTTCAAATCGAATACTGTAACCAACTTCTTCTCCAATTGTCACATCCATTTCCTCAGCCACTCGTCGAGATACGGACATTGCTGCCACTCTACGAGGCTGAGTACAGGCAATCTGTTTGCGATTTGCAGTGTATCCCGCCTCAACCACAAACTGAGGAATCTGCAGAAGAAAACATTTCAGACTGAGAAACCATAAATTTCACAATTAATATTAACCATTAGCACAGTGAAAAATAGCTTACTCCTGAAAAAACACAGTTTTGAGAATTTTCTATAAAACAGAGGCATTCATTATATTGAATTAAAACAATCTGTAAATGGCTATTATTTATGGTTTGATGATTCATTTTGACAACTATTTGGATGTAGAAAGGGACACATGTAAGAATCAATGGACTTTTAAAAGTAATAACTGACGCTGATATGTCCAGATTGATTAATTTTGACAATCATTTGGATATGTGGAGAGGGATGTGTAAGAAATGAAATTCTAATAATTTGAACACAGGCTGAAACTACCAAATTACAAATGCATGCGTCAAGTAGAAATGCACTTACGAAACGAAAATGAATAACATAAAAGACTAGTCATTCCGCTGTTTTCAACAGAGAATAAAGCTAAAGCACGAAACATTAAAACAGCAGAGGAAGTCAATGGCGGGAAATCTGGATAAGGCTGCTATCCAGATTTATGTCCTTTTTCCATACTTCAAAGATAGATATATATATTAAACAGCAATAAAATATGGATAGGATTTATTTCGATGGTTAAGCAGAGGAGACATATGTTTCGCCCATTGGAGTCCATCTTATCACAACAACATGGGGAGAAGAATACAATAAAGACACCTCCAAGTAAAAGAAATGGAAGACGATCACAAAGAGTAAGGAAATGCCCCCCCTTCCAAATAGTCACGAATGGCCTGAGAGATTGAGACCATAGGGGAGAGGAGAGGAGCGGATCTCCCGCTAACTAATCCACCCCTGCCCCAGACCCTAGAGTGGTTTCAGATGCTTAACAAAAAACGCATGCTGGTGGTAAGGCAGAGCACGAAGAAGAATGTTTAAGAAACGACAAAACGAAAGATTAGAAAGGCATCTTCTAGTATAAAGCTCGGGGTTGTTGTTGTGGGAAGAAAAATGTAACAACCAGTGGTCGTCTCATTTCAGCACAAGGGTTACAACAGACAGTGCCCGCTCCCAAACAACTCTTGGCCTTATGGGTAATGATTTTATTCAGATCTGGCATTGATAGCAGTAATATTATGTTTCCCCGTGTTACTTTTTGTCTCGGAAGTTGAATTCAACAAGAGCTCGGGCCGCTCTCTTGACACAAAGGCCTCCGAGCTTGTACAGAAAAGAAATAAATGAACAAAGATATTATATGTCTCAAGGTGAGTCTACTGCAGATTGGTTTCTATGCCTCTGTACATCAATTGTGTAAGGATAGAAACTATTAAGCATATTTTTAAAAGGCGATAAATATAATTTCATTTCACTATAGTACCAGGCCTCTTAGGAATAGAAACCTAATTTTAGGAGTATAATGAGGGTTTGATGGTAAACAACTCAGATCAACCGTACCTGAGCTCATAAATTTTTCCATGCGAGTTGATCTAAAAGAAACAGAAAAAAAGATGATATAAATCGTGATGCATACCTGTGTGGTCTTGCCACTTCCAGTTTCTCCGACCAAAATCATGGTCTGATTCTTCTCCAGCGTATCAAGAAACTCCTGCTTCTGCTGCCATACGGGAAGGGTTTTTCTCTTCTCGAGAATTTCATAATACCTCTGAGAGTATGGCCGCCCATTCCAGCGATTGATGTCGGGCACTCCATTTACGCTGATCTTCTTGGCCATGGCACCTTCGTCCACGACATCGAACAGGCTAAGCTTCCTCTTCCTCTCCGACCCCATCTTCACAACCCGGAATGGAATGGAAGGAAATATTCAGTGCAAATATTCTGATTTTATGGCGTCCTGAAAGCACCGCACCAAACCCTAACTGGATCACTGTACTAATTTTATTGTTTCGAGCTGTCTACCAATTGCAGCCCTAACCTACCAATGAGGAACCGAAAATGTGCGTTGCTTCTATTTATCAAAGATGAACCATATAGCTTCGATAAATATCCGGCTTCTATTGTTTTACTATGGAGAAATTATATTTGATTTCCCTTAGACCGAATTTCACTTTGAAAGGATAACTTCATGTGAAAGGCTTCAAAATTGGTCTCATTCATTGCGATGGTAATTTATTGTTGGGGTTAGTTGTATAATTATTTTTTACTATTTATTTTTTTTCCCAATTAAGTTTACCTTGAGTTTAGATTAGGTTTACCCTCCTCTTCCATATTCAATTTAGTTTGTTTTGTTGTATATAGGGATAGTTTCAGTTCTTATATGTGGTTTTTACTTTCAATGTTTTTGCTATAAAAAAATTGAATCAATAATTTAATGGGACTAAATCTAACAAACAAATTCATCTACACCTCATAAAACTAATCTACACCTTATAAGTTAACTATAAAATTTTGTTACTTGTTTTGTTTTGATAATAAGTCATTAAATATATTTATAGGATTTTTTTAATGTTTTTTATTCAATATTTACATTTTTTTTATTGAAAAAATGATATGATATAAGTGCATTAGCAAAGAGTTCTCAATGTCATCCATCATGGAAAGGGTCCTTGATTATGGAAAATACAACTTCCTTTTAGTGTGATCAAGACAGATTTTTTATAAGAGGAAGGAATAAGAGAAAGAGAAATGAAAATTGAAAAAGGCATTTGTCTTTGATGGTGATGTTGACATTAACAAGAAATTAAGTGTTGCTTTTGGGATGAAGTATCACTATTGATTCTCAAGTGATACAAAGGTGAGAGTGGTTGTTTTAAATATGACACTTAAAGCTTCTTTATCGTGAGAGAACCAAAGTAAGTTGGCCCAAAAGGGTTGAATCTAATAATGAGGAATGAGGAGTTTTGTTCTTAGTGGGCAACACTCAATTCTTGTGAGGGTTGTTCCTGGAACCATGGGATCACCTTGAGGTTGTGGTTGCACCCAAGGGGATTATATTGAATGATTTCATGATTGGTGCACATATAAGTGGATCAAAGCCCATCCCATGTCCTTCAAAATTCAAAAGGATAAAAGTTTAACACATGTGGTCATGAGTGAGATGTTAGATCACTCCCTAGATTTGGGAAGGCCACCAATTTGACTCTTTTGATCCCCTTAGGGTTAGAGGCTTGAGATTTAGGCATTAATTATTAACCTGAGTTACCACTCATCAACAAGATGAAGTCTCTAAGGTTTTCCCATGCTTGGTTACATGGAAAGAATTAAAAAACATTAACTAAAGAAACTTAGAAGAGTATTGTTAGAGGGATAAATCGTTCTTGCGGACAAGACAGATCTCCCTAATATCCTACGGATAACTAGCAACAAACATGCAGATGTAAACTACTTTCTCTAGATTATATTTGATCTAGAATGATCTATAATGAAGGATTTAGGACTTACCTGTAGTCCAACGCTAATCGTAGTCTTCTTTCCTGTCGCTTTGAATACGTCTCCTTTCGGGATTTGCAGTCAAAAACATGAAAGAATCAAAAGCACCTACATAATATAGACTAATTCATAAACCATAAATCTATCTTGATAATCAAGGAATTCAATAAATAAGCCATTTAAATAAACAACTCATTGAGAAAACAGGATCCATTTGTATTATCTTTAATGAGAAAAGGAGCCTTACAACCATGTTCGCCTTGATGTTGTACAAGTCCTTCCGAGGTCTGGAACAAGTGTTTCCTCTACTTTGACAAGCCTTTCCACTCTCTCGACTAACATACACATGAGTGTGTAATCATTCCCATATGGTAATCAGTTAAGAGAGTCTGAGTTTTTCCAGCAATTCTCCTAAAAAAATCTCAAAGCCTCACTCCCCTTGAGGCTGAACTATGGCCTCAATTTATAGCAAAAGAGAAGAGGCTGCAGCTCCAAATAAGAGGGGATAGAATCCTCTTTTAAAGGGATTAAGTTCCACATACCAAGGGGTAGGCTCCTTTAATGGAGGGATGAATGTACATTAAAGGAGTGAACTTTCCACCGAATAATTGCTTCCAGAAGCTTCTAGATTCAACCAGTTGGGCTTCCAAATTTTACTTCCGCCTTCACTTTACCTTTTACAGGAATCCGCACCTTTAATGAAGAAAAAGTGCGGCCGGTTCCACATGTTCTAGAACAAAAAGATGCGGCACCGCAGGTAATACTAAGAGAAAGTGCGGTACAAGTATTTTTATGACTTTTATAAGCTTTTATCTCAATTTCAAGGCTTGGTTTTAGGAACTTGATGTTTGTAGACTTCAAAGGGAGTATTGTATGAGTAATGATGAACCCATACAGACAGTAAAACGTCATGGTGACAATTTTAGTGTAACAGATTGCCCCCTAAAGTGCGAAGTCTAAGACCATTCGAAGAGTGATGTGCTTTATCATTTCGAGGATTAGCTTGTGGACACCCCAGTCGAAATCCTGTAAAAACATTCAATGCAAAACATATATGTGTGTGTGTGTGTGTGTGTGTGTGTGTGTCATCATTGAGGTAGGCATTCCAATACTCAGATCAAACACTAACTAAAACTTGTTCTGATGTAGAAATGATTTTACTATCACATCAATAATGTAGACACAGTATAGACGCAGCCATCTATTATGAATAGTCTACTGCATAATGAATAATAAAACTCCTCGTGGCGTGGATGGTGGAAACTAGATCCAAGGTCTTGATTTCCGTTACCCGAACTAGTACGATTCTATCCATGCGATTGATTATGTCGAAGTTGAACATGGTAGAAACCACTTGATTACCATGATGTGAATTGTTAACAAGTGTGAGAGAAACCACCAATAATGACAATGGCTCTCAAAGTACTCAATACAATTCATGGAATGTGAATAAATGATCTGAAGTCAAACATTTCACGGAATCGTTCGATTGAAGGTCAATGATGCAACCTATCGTCGAAGGCGAGAAACCTGCCATTAAGGCATGCAGATTCCAAGGTACTGAAGGATTCTAGATCAACTTCCTAGATGATGAGTTGTCGTCGATAGAAAGTGATATGTCGTAAGAAATCCCACAACACAAAACCATTAGATCAAGTTTTGTAGAAATATTTTGCAAGGACTGACTCAGGGATGGTCAACACGAATGGAGATATATGTTTGCAAATGAATGGTTTATTTGAACTGTCCTCTTGAACACATAACGACACTGCAGATGGTTTGGTAACAATTGACCTAAAGCTAATACCTAGAAACCAGCTGAAGACTTTCAATATGGTTTGATTAACTGATAGGCAAAGGATTTTCCCAACCCAGGTAGAAGCGTGACAAAAAGTGTCGTGTTCAAGAGTGGTACACTGATTTTTAAACAAAGTGTGACAAATGGATTCATTTTCTCTCTTTTTCCCCCACCATTTCTGGCAAGTACCTCTTTATTTTTGACAAGCTTGAGGAGGATAACATTTGCTTGTTATATAAGTTCATCCTTCGAATGAGTCCAACTTAGTTTAAAATCGAACCCTAAGAAGGAGTGGTTCATTCTTGTTTGTAATCGACAGGTCCTTTACTGTTAAATTTTAACGAGTCCAGTATAGGAGAAACTCGGTGTTTTTCAATTTTAGGGAGTCAGAATAAAAACTTAAGGAAACTCCGTGGGTGTACATTTTCGTAAATTTAGTCTCTCAAGCTCGAAAAAGGATAAAATAATACAGGAGAGAACTCTATTGACCGTGATTAGTCAACGTATACCTTTTTCGTAAATAGTCCATTTCAATCCGGAAAAGGGGTAAACTTATACTGAAAGGACAACTGTTCATTTCCTTTAAAAAGTTCGAATAGTCAAGTACTCAGCAATATTTTCATCTTTAGAGAGTCTGAAAAGGGCTTAAAAGAGAACTCCAGGGTTTCCCTTTTTCGTAATTTTCAAGAGCCCGAAAAAAGTGATAAAAGTATACTCATCATTTTCACTTTTTCGTAAGTTTTAACGATTTCGAAAAAGTGATAAAAATTGTACTCATATGGCCGACTTTCAATTTAATTAACGAGCAGGAAAAGACGGAAAGAACTCGGAATTTTCATGTGTTTTACGAGAATGAAAGATAGCAAAATAATCTTGGGATTTTCATGAGTTTAACGAGTCTTGAAAATAATAACCGAAATCGACTCAAGATAGGTTTCATTTTTACAAAAGATTGAAACAGAGAAAAAATATGCTTCAAATAGGTTTGTTTCATTTTTACACAAGCTTGAAACAGAGAAAAATGTGCTTGAAAAAGGTTTGTTTCATTTTTACACAAGCTTGAAACAAAGGAAAAATCATGCTTGAAAGTGGTTTCATTTTTACACAAGCTTGAAACGTAGGAAAATTGTGCTTGAGAAAGGGTTTGTTTCATTTTTACACAAGATTGAAACAAAGGAAAAATCATGCTTGAGTTAAGTTTGAATGCCCCCCAAGCGTAACTTGCTAGAGCACATGCCCCCCAAGCTTCATTGCATTCAACTAAGCATACTACTAGTTAATAATAGCTGGATGGAATGAAGGTTCATTTACAAGATCAAATGAAAGACTCGAATTGAATAGGAGAGGATTTGTTTCATTTTTTTAACGAGGTTGACACAGGAAAAGAACCATCCTCATGGTGACATGTTTCATTTTTTAACGAGGTTGACACAGTAAAAGGAATTATCCTCATAAACTACTATTTCTAATCTACCTACATAATCTACTGATTCATTTTTTAATGAGGTTGACACAGGAAAAGAACTGTCCTCATGGGTCTGTTTCATTTTTTAATGAGGTTGACACAGTAAAAGAACTATCCTCATGGACTTGTTTCATTTTTTAACGAGGTTGACACAGTAAAAGGAACTATCCTCACAGGGACCTGTTTCATTTTTTAATGAGGTTGACACAGTAACAAGAACTATTCTCATGGAAACTGGTTTCATTTTTTAACGAGGTTGACACAATAAAATAACCATCCTCATGGAATCTATCAATCTACTCTCTACAATCTACCTACATAGCCTATTGATTCATTTTTTTAATGAGGTTGACACAGGAAAAGAACTGTCCTCATGGGTCTGTTTCATTTTTTAAACGAGGTTGACACAGTAAAAGGAACTATCCTCATGATGAACTGATTCATTTTTTTAATGAGGTTGACACATTAAAAGGAACTATCCTCATGACCCACTGGTTCATTTTTTAACAAGGTTGACGCAGTGAAAGGAACTTTCCTCATACTTGATTCATTTTTTAATGAGGTTGACTCAGTAACATGAACTATCCTCTAAACCACTGATTCATTTTTTAACGAGGTTGACACAGTAAAAGGAACTATCGTCATGACTCACTGATTCATTTTTTAACGAGGTTGACACAGTAAAAGGAATTACTCATGGAATATCAAAGCCTCACTCCCCTTGAGGCTGAACTATGGCCTCAATTTATAACAAAAGAGAAGAGGTTGCAGCTCCAAAAAAGAGGGGATAGAATCCTCTTTCAAATGGATTAAGTTCCACATACCAAGGGGTAGGCTCCTTTAATGGAGGGATGAATGTACATGAAAGGAGCGAACTTTCCATCGAATAATTGCTTCCAGAAGCTTCCAGATTCAACCAGTTGGGCTTCCAAATTTTACTTCTGCCTTCACTTTACCTTTTACAGGAATCCACACCTTTAATGAAGAAAAAGTGCGGCCGGTTCCACATGTTCTAGAACAAACAGATGCAGCACTGCAGGTAATACTAAGAGAAAGTGCAGTACAAGTAATTTTATGACTTTTATAAGCTTTTATCTCAATCTCAAGGCTTGGTTTTAGGAACTTGATGTTTGTAGACTTCTAAGGGAGTATTGTATGAGTAATGATGAACCCATACAGATAGTAAAACGTCATGGTGAGAATTTTAGTGTAACAAGTATCAAGGAGAATGATCTTTTATGGGGTAAGTTCAAGCAATATTTTGAACAGAGTGCTTATCTAAATGCTACTATGAACAAAAGATGATTGGGTTCAATAACCTCTAACTACAAGGGTAATTAAATAATGCAAGAGAATTCATAAAACTCATAAAATACCTTCTCGAATTCTCATGAAACGTGAAGCTTGAATTCTTAAGTTTCCTTATTAGGCTCTGTTGAGGCCCTCAATGGACCCTAAACGCCCATGCTTGGGGAGCCCTCAAAATTTTCAAGCCTCACAAATCACAATAATATTTTTTGTGTGGCTTAAGCTTTTGATATGACCGGGGCTCTCAAATGATTTCAAGTTCTTTGATTAGTTTTCCTAACTAGTCATGTACTTAAGTGTGCATGAATGCTAGGGGTGTTTTGTTGAATGATTGATTCATTGTGTTTACTATTATCTTGATGCCTTTTCCTAGATGGCTTTGACTCACCATCTACTTATGTTGATCATGAATGTATTATATGATTGTTTTGATTTGCATGGATAGTATATTATGAGTGTTGTGTTCTATTTGGGCCTGTTTTTGGATCTTGTCTTCAAGAGATGTGAATTTGTTTTCCAGCATGGCTTCTAACTGGGTTTGTAGCTTGACTTCTCTTTCTTCTCTACATTTCTCTAAAGACTCTATATACTCATAAAGGCTCCGTAGAGTAACTGTGCTAGGTCTACCTTTGGTAATCTTTGGTAGCTGTGGTGAATTATTCATACTTGAGAATATATGAGCAAATATGTATTAGAAAAAGATAAGGAATGTGTGCACCTGAATATCAGCAAACCGGATAGCTGACATTCACTGCAGACCCAAGTATTAATGGAGAAAATTCACCACAGAATTTTCACTGCAGACCCAAGTATTAATGTAGAAAATTTTCACCCCAGAATTTTCACCACAAAATTCACCACAGACCCACCGCAAACTCAAGTATTAATCGAGAAAATTCACCGCAGACCCAAATATATACCTCAAAATGGTTAACATTTATTTAATAAAATACACATTAAAATTTATATTTTATAAAATAAAACAAATTATAATAAATAAAAACTTTAAAATTACAAAAACTTCAACTTATTACAACCAATAACATAAACTAAATTAAACAAACACTATTAAATTACTAATATAAATATATATAATTTTATTTTTCATTGATTTTTAATAACAATGATATAGAATTAATATTTAATTATTTGTCAACAAAAATATAAATTAAAAAATTATTGTAAATATTTTTAATATTTAAAAAATATATATATAATTAAATAATATTTTAAACATAATTTCCATTTAATATCTGGAATGTGATTTTCGCCTAAAGATTTTATACACAATTTTATGAATCACAGAAGCCAAATTCCTATCATTTTACTTTTAAATGTTTAAATAATTTTGAAATTAATATTTTTTATATTTTACTATTTGAAATTTTAACACAAATTTTATATATATATATATATATATAAGATAAGATAAAAATACTCATTGCTTTCATATCATACAATTAAGCAATGAGTAAAGAAAATATAAAAGAACAAAAATATAAATGCAAAATCCAAATATTAATATTTTTTTTAATACAAGATATTAATTAGTTTAATAACTTTCAATACAAAATGTTTAAATTACAAATTATAAATTATAAATTAAATGTTGTATTGCAAATACCATATACAAATTCAAATAACTATTATTTAATAATTATCAAAATATAAAAAATTGAGAATATATATATATATATATAGATATTAAAAAACTAAAAAAATCTAAAAATATTAATTTAATATCTAAATAATTTTGAAATATATATTTATATAAGAATATTATTTTTATTTATTATATTGAAAATACCTTTTGTGTAATTTTCAATAGTTTTCATTAGACTTCTCCAAAAACAATTTGAGATCAAAGTTATTTAAATTTTTCTTTGGTAAAGTGAGTATAACCATCTAAAATTAAAAAATAACTTTGAAAAAAAAACACAACATAACATAAATACAACTTTGAGAAGAAAACACAACATAACATAGCAATAAACCTATATACCTCGAATCAAATTAGAAGAGAGAAACCTACTTTAAAAAAATTGATGTAACATTGAAAATAAGAACATTTAATGAATTTTATTATGCTTGATAACAAACAATATCACTTTTTTATTATGAAATAATAAATATAATATACGAAAACCATTGAGAGTTCAATATAATTTAATTGAGTAATAGTTTAATATTAATAATAGAGTTTAATCCTGGTTTCTTTTTGTTAATATAATATGTATGATAAATACATTATGGCTTATTTTTAATAATTTTTTTAAAAATTCGAAATTAAAATGAGAGGGAAGTGGGAGGCGATAACGAAGCTTGTTTGAAGTAGTTGTTCGAAAAATGACATGGAGTCACTGAATATTGTACTTGCCAAAGAGATGCAGAAGATGCATGCTAATGGTATCGTTCACTGTGCGTAATAATTGGCATGCATTCACCGGAGGGGCATTAAAGAAAGTATAGCAATGTAAATATTGTCCGGAAAAAAGTTCGCCACAAAAGTTATGTGCACAACTTATTCAAATGTCAAATTCCTTGAGAAAAACTTAGAAAGAAGCTCAGGTGGGAGTACAATCTCCCCAAGTCAATGCTTTCCACTTCACCTATTAATAAAGAACCTGCATGACCCTCCCACGATGACATCATAGCGGGGATGGAATCCCGTTTTAATATGTGCCCAACTATCCCAACAGATTTTCATATGTACCAAACTTGAACCTATGGGGTAATGGTATGAGAGGATTATATATATATATATATATATATATATATTTTGTGATCTAGTTAATATATATACCATTCCGGACTTGATGTTTTAATAAATAAATAATGGTTAATTATTAATTAATTAATAAAAAATATATTTATAAATTAGTTAAATAATTTACTATTAATCTAATTAATTTAATTATTTGTATTTTAAATTTATAAAATAAAAGTAAAATAGTAGTTTTTTTTTTTTTTCCTTAAGTCTAGGCAGTATAATTCAACGTAACTTTGAACAATCGTTATTTTCAAATTGTAAGTCTGAATTTAGCGAAACTTGAGTAGTTGGGAAGCTGGTAAAATGATGCAGGGGCATTAGGCAAAACAAAATTCCATTCATTTTTGTTAGACTTAGGGGTTTTTAGTTTTCAAGAAAGTTAGATTTTATGTAATGAATTTAGTGGGTTTTAATTAATTTTAATTTAATGTGGAGAGAATTGTAACTGCTCTCGAATGATTAGTTGGGCATATGAAGAGATGAGAGATTCGAAAAGGCTGCAGAGCAGGAATGAGTTGGAATCAGTTTCCACAAATCTAGGGATTTAGTCTAGAGTTAGGAATTTGGGAATTGTAAGAGTTTTGTGAGCTGTTAAGGAACTTGAATCGATTCCTTAGTATTTTGTATAAATGTAAGCCTACGGGCAAATAGGGGGGAGAAGTTGTTCAAGCGGCAGAGTAGTGAGGGTAGAAGGGCCATCGAATTGAAGATCAGGCCACAGAGGAAATAAGTCTTTGTAATTACTTGAGTTCTATTTATACAGAGAATTCAGGGTCAAATTGATTTGTGTATGAGACTGTGTGTGTGTTTTAAATTGGCCTGTAAATTTGGGTGAATCGATCACTGAATGGATCGATTCTAGTAAAGCATTTAATTGCATGTCCCAGGTTATATATGACAAATTGGATGCATTCTGGAATGAATCAAGATTATGAACTCACTGTAGATTGAGAGAGGGTTCGATTCCTTTTAATTTCTGAGTTATTATATTGTAGGGGAATTTGAATTATTAGTCTCTGTGGGAGAGATTTTAACCTTTTTAGAATTCCATCTGATATTGATATAACTCTGTTTAAAGAATTGCTGAATAGAAGTCGAGAAGGGATTCGAGGGTAGTAATCATCGATTTTTATGTTAAAACCGCCATGCAGAGGGTCGATGAGTTTGGCCCTTTTATGAAGGGCGCATGCAATGCAATTTCTGTTTATCTGAGCATATAAATTTCCGCATAAAAGTCTATAAGGATCAAGCCCGGTTCCTTTGTTAAAATCGGTTGAATCGATGTGTGTTTTGTTGATTTATAAAGAGCAGAGAGGGCGATTGTGATTTATGTGCTTGCCTTAAGGTTAAGCGCAGTGAATACATGTTCTTTGGTTATAAATTACATTATTTCAGTTTTGTGTGAAGCGCTCCCTAAAATCAATGAGGGTTTAAGTCTTTTGATGGACAACGCAAGCGATGTCTGCATCAGATCCTTGATCATGTTGATCTTGTATTGAAACGCTATTGGTTAAACTGATATCGGTTGAGATCGAAGACTAACGCAGAGAAAGGCGGTTGAAGAGGTAGCACGAACGGAATCGATGATGTATAGAAGGGCTTTTCCAAGTTAAGCGATGGAGTGGAATTAACTTGCGAAGAATTGATGCGAGTAGAACAATAGAATGAAGGAACCTTGAGCAATTAAATAGTAGAACCGTGAAGGCGGATTCCCAAACCCATTTATGGTTTTCGCATAGGTTTTAAATGGTAAGCCGAATTTGGAAAAAAAAATGCGATAAGGGTTCGCGTGTGACACGTAGCCTGAAGTGGTATCCAAAACCACGAATTTCGCATAATTTTGGAGGGGTAAGGTACTAGTATTAAAAAAATGCAATGTCTGTTCGATGATATCCATCAAGGGATCAACGCTCATCGCATAGCCAAGTTGTGGGGATGTTAACTGATAAGGAGGTAAGAGTTAAATCGTGGGCCCATGTTAATCATTTGGATAATTGAGTTTTATTAAAGTGAGAAATGAAAATGTGAGCCGTAAACATGTATGTGGCTAAATTGAAGTCAAACCATAGAATTGAATGGTAGGGAGTTGGTGAGTTAAAACTCGCGTTAAATTTATAACATAAAGTTTATGTTGTGAAGAAGGGTCAATATGAGGTTTAATTTATATGTGTTGGCCATTGTTTAAACAAATTTTGAACTTGGTAGGATATAAGCGGACATATGGTATATTTATAAAACATTAACACATAGATATTATTGTGAGTGAGACCGAAGTTATTACTTTGGGTTAAATTGAAATATTCGAATGCCAATTCGAATATCATAGATTGGGTTTTCATAAGGATGCTAAGCCATATATAAGCTTCCGCATAGAGAATTGAATTTCTGGGTTGTTTGGTCCTATAACCAGTAAATGAAGAAAAGTGCTTCCGCCTCAATGTTACGAGATTGCCCAGATTTAAAATTATTTGGGGAAATTTTTTGAAATGTAGTTTTAGATGTACAAGAGAGTGAAGATTGTGGGTTGAGCGGGGTAAGCCCGCCATCATAAAAAATCACACACAATGAAGTGATCAAAGCAGAAAATTGAGAAAAGTGAAAATCTCACAAAATTAATAAAATCAAAGCATGAAAGGAGCGATATGACCAAAATTTACATAAAGGGACCCCATATCTGTTGTAAAAAAAAAATTATGGGGAGGTCATGGCCACAACAGTTGGCTACACGCGAGAAAGAAACAACCATTTCTAGTTAAAAAGGTAATGAGTTTAAATTTACCAAAAGGTTGAAGTGACGAATTTCGTGAAGTCTTCAAATATTAAAACATTTCCCATGAGTCCCACATTAATCAAACAATATAAGCTATAAAAAGATAAGTACTTGAAACAAGCTAAGTCTAAAACCGTGAATCCACGCTTTTAGGGGAATATTTAATTTTAAGTTTATCTCATGCGAGTGATAGAAGAGATACAAACAAGAAATTTAAATAAAGTACATATCCATCAATATAAATAATCTCCCTTACCTGACATCACTTCACTGCGAGCAGGCCTGTTCAATACCCCGACATCGTTGTCCTCGTGCCACACAAGCATGGCCCCACTTCCAATGAGTTTGTTCAGTACCTTGGCGGGTTTACTTATGTTTCCCACACATATGTGCTTTCAACCCTCTTTTACCACCCTTTTGATAAATTTTTAGTATTTGGGTGATGAGGGTGGGGTGTTACAAGAGATTTTAAAGGCAATGGATATAATACTTATGAAATTTTAACTCCCTCATCTTTCCCTATAACTATCAATCTAGAGGCTTTTATGTGAAGTGGTGGGATGGTTGGGATTCATTGAGTTAGAATCAAGCTAATTATTTTCTTGGAAAGATTAGACTTATCACTTTGGAAAGATGAATGTTCCTCTAAGGGAAAAGAATAAAGGTGAGAGGATTTAGAATTCAATAAAGATTTCCCATTTAGGTAAATGAAAACCCATGAAATTGATATAGTAAAAATTCTCCATGCATACCTACCAATGTTGGGTAAGAAATTCTTTTCCATATAAATATTTAGTAATAACACCAAAACCAATTTGAAACGAAAGTGAAATTGACACACTCCAAAAATCACAAATGAAAAAGGAAATAAAAACCTAAAAAAAAATAAAACATATTTAAAAGAAACCCCAACAAGAAATGTCTCAACAAAAGACCAAGTATGAGGGGAAAAAATTGTGTTTTTCTTAAGTTTAGATTTTGATGAATTATATCTCACATAGTTATAGGTAATTAGGCTTTTAATTCAAACAAAGACTAGATAAAAATTATGAAAGAGAATGAAGTCAAATAAGGTGTCTCTCCTCATACAAATTGTTCTTGTTTCAAAATTAAGCTTGCATGTTCAAAATATTAACGATTTTCTAATAAAAATAAGGCTTATGGTGATTTAAAAGAAATGAAAATAGAGGCTCAAAGACTTATTGGTTTATCTTATTTTCAATTTGATCAAAATCACAATTTCTTTGCCTAAAGCAAAAACAAGCAAAATGAGGGGAGTGAATTTCAAATTTCAACAAGGAAGGTGACAAGCTTTTCGAGGAAATTCCAAATACCTGCAAAAATAGAGCTTAAATTAACAAATACTAAAAACAAGGGTAAAATGAACACAAGAAAAATATTAGATGAACATAAGCATATAAAATTGACCTCTGAAAAATATGGTTATCATTTACCTTAAAGGTCTTGATCTTCTCCAAATTTCAGGCTTTTAAGAAGTAATCTCTTCTTATGATCAAAATTTAAAATGTGAATAAATTGTAATTTTAATGAAAACTACATATGCTTATGATCCAGGTGGATTGGTGGCCACACGCCTATTCCAGTTGCACCCCCACCATTGTTTCTTTTAGTTTCCTTAATTGTAGAACAATTTCAGTTTCCTTAATTGTAACACAATTTCAGCGTCCCTAATTGTAGCACAATTTACTATTTTTGGCAGTATTTTATATCCTGAACTTCCGGAGCCGTTTTGAGGCCCCAAATGATGTTTTTTCTTGGAAAACGAGAAAACATAAATATTTCATTAATGCCTGTAATAAAAAATTGTAGTCCTCGGATAGATATTTTTAACGAGGTATCATACGTGTCAAACAAAGATTGTATGCCAAAGTTACAACCTCAGGAAATTGATGTACCAGTTTACCCCAACGGGGCCCATAGTTTTGGTGTTTCATCTCCTAGGGTTAGGTTTTTGGATGTTTAGGGTTTTCCATTGTTTCTAAATAATAAATATGCCTTCGAGCCTCATTGTAACACAATTCATAGGCATGTAGCCACCGCGTCTCTTCTTAGAGATAAGCTACCATCACCTAAGCTAGTTTATTTCCGTTCTGTATGTAAGAATATTTAAGTTCTTTGATATTAATGAAATGAAGTTTTATTTCTACTGCATCTCTATGTTTATGTTTATATCTGTACTATGTTTCATTGATGTATAAGTCCATATCAGTGGTATCATAACGATCTTCTCTTTCTTTGTTTTTCTTTGCATGTCCCTAATGAGATCAGGGTATAAGGAGTTATGACTCGAATTGGTTGACCCTTTGCAAGAATAGCCTCGAAAACCTCAATGACCTCCGATGGTGGAAGAAAATAAAGAGAAGAGAGCAGGAGATCCTTTTAAAATATTGTTCGAAGAAGCCCTTGAGCGACAGAGGAACATGGTGATAGAAAAATTTGCTAAGATCCCTTAACGACTACCCATAGGCGATACATATTCATCCAGTGGCCACTCTAGAGGCACCACTCCCTTTAAGGTACAAGTCAACTTTGACATCCCCATATTTGAAGGCAAGATAGATGAATATGTCATAGATAAATGGTTAAATATATTATATGGATATTTTCGATTCATGATTTTCCCTAACGGGAAAATAATACTTTTGCACTTCTCAAAGTTTCCCCCCACGTGAATTATTGGTGGGAAACCTATAGTGAGAAGAGGGATGAAAGGAACCCTCATTATTTTCAGAAATATCCACTTAGAATTCTTTCCAAGACATCATCAAGGAACAATATTACCATGTCATGAGCTATGAAGATAAATACATAAAGTGGACCACACTACGGTGGGGAAGGGAATAGTGCATGCTAGAGTTCACAAATATTTTTCATAGCCTTCGCACAAATTTGGTTATGAAATATTCTGAGCGAAATTCGGTACTCGATACTTTGGATATGCGAATTCAAAGCAAGGGAAAGGCACCCCCAAACCGCAAAACAAAGGACAAATCCAAGGCGGGGCGACACAGGAAAACCCGCTAAAGTCATAAGCAAAGAAAAACACCACGAAGACAAAGAAGGACACCAGAAAATGATGTGAGTTCTTTAAGAACCCCACTCAAAACATGAGTGAGTGTTGGGCCAAGCATTCACTGGTGGCTGAGATGAAGGCTTCTGAATCAAATGCATGTTCTGACATTGAGTCATAACCCAAAAAGGGGAATGACAACGGGAAGCAGATTATTAATGCGGAGCTCGGTGCCACCATTTCCACCACCAAGATCCAAAATATTGAGCCCGAAGATCCATGGGAGGGAAGCGCCTCTTCCACTCACAGATGTAGGTGAAGGGTTCTCTGTTGCAAATCAGTGTCGACAACGGGAACCAAAAGAACCTCATTTCAATAGAGGTCATGAAGCGGCTGGGCCTATTGACCACAACACACCTGCATCCGTACACCATTGGGTGGCTTCACCATTGATGAGATATCTGCGTTAGCCAATGATGGTGCCTTCTCTATAGCATCAATCCATTCACAGAAGGGGTACTATTTGATGTTTCTCCTCTTGAAGTTTGTGATGTATTATTATTCCAGCCATACTTGTGGAAGCGTCATGATGTGTATGAGTCTAGGCCTTGTACTGTTATTATTAATTTGGGTAATAAGTTATACAAGATACTAGAGGTAGCACCACCTACTCCCATCTCTTTGATCTCTATGAAGCAATGCAGTGAGATCATTTCCCAGACTGGGAAATTTTTCTTCCTTATGATTTGTCCACAAGACAAGAAGAAGATTGTGGTCATGTCCAAGGCCTCCAAATAGGGCTCCTTCGTATGATAACAAAAAATGTACAAAATCGTGGAGGAGTACAGGGACATATTCGCCTCACCCACAAGGCTACCTCAACACTGTCAGGTTAAGCACTCCATCGATCTGACCCTGGGCACACTGCTACCCAAAGAACTAATCTATCAACGCAATGTTCTAGAGAAAGGGCAAATCAGGCCAAGTTCATCACTCTGTGGGAGCTCGATCATGTTGGTATATAAGAAGGATGGGACTTGGATATTCTATATTGACTATTGGGTGCTGAATAAGATCACTTTCTAGAATAGGTGTCTAATCCCATGGATTGATGATCTTTTATAACAACTCAAGGGGGGGAAATATTTCAGAAAGATTGAATTGAATTATGGTTATCAACAAGTACTAATTGAACCCTCTGATGTGTGGAAGACTGCCTTCAAATACAAGAAGGGCCTTTTCGAATGGCTGATCATGACTTTCGGGTTGACCAATGCTCCCACAACCTTCACGAGGCTGATGAACGACATATTATGGCCCTTCACCAACTCATTTGTGGTAGTATATTTGGACAACATCATGATCTTCAACCATATTTGGGAAGAACACCTCCACCATATTCGATAGGTCCTCCAAACCTCGCGACAACAAAAATTGTGTTCCAATTTAGAGAAATGCACTTTTGGTATGACCCAGATTCAATATATATGCTACATCATTATTGAGCAAGGTGTGGATGTGGACTTAGCAAATATACAAGTTATTTAGGATTGGCCAGCTGCAACCACTCTAATAGAGCTACGCAACTTTATGGGTCTTGCTAATTTCTACCGCAAGTTCGTGTTGGGGTTCTCTCATATCACTTGGCCTTTGAGTCAAGTCACCAAGGGTAGAGCGACAACAAAATTATTTTGGTTCAAATCCCCACATAAGGCATTTTCCGAGTTGAAGCATCACCTCTGATATGCACCAGACCTGCAACAACCATTTGATATTGAGACATATGCCTCCAACTATGCTATTGGTGCAGGTCTTACTCAGCAGGGGCATTCAATGGCATATCACAATGAGATACTTTCATACACAGTCCGAAAGTATCCCACCTATGACAAAGAGATGTATTCCATTGTGTAGGCCAGCTGAAAATGGGAGCATTACATTATGGGGAAGGAAAAATTCATCCACACAGACCACCAACCCCTGTAGTTCATACAAACATAGGGGAAGTTGAAAAACAATTTCCATCATAATTTTCCACATATCTACAATAGTTCCATTTGAACATTAAGTACAAGAAGGGTAGCACCAATAATGTTGTAGACTTCCTCAGCCGTCGGTCATGGCACTGACCACTGTGCTCAACTCTTGGTGACACGAGACTTCGGGGTGGCCACGTCTTTACAAGAATGATTAAGAATTCAACAACACATACCAGATGCTCGTGGAAGGAAAGCAAGTTCCAAATTTTCACTTCCAGGGTGCATTGTTATTCCAATTGGGATACCTTTTTGTTCCTTCAAATGAGCATGCCAAGATGATTTTTTTTTTATACAGTCAGGTCGTTGGACATTTCAGAGTAGAGAAAATGGTGGCAGTGTTGCAGAAGTATTTTTATTGGCCAAACCTTCGACAAGACGTTGGGAAGTACATCAGATCCTGCACTACCTATGCCATTACCAAACCAACCATCAAGAAGAAGGGCCTATATACTCCTTTGTCTACTCCTAGTCAGCCCTTGGAATCCATCTCCATGGATTACATGTCGGCCCTTCCTTCTACTAAGCATGGCAACGATTGCATTTTCATCGTCGTTGACAAATTCTCTTAGATGGCTATTCTAGCGGCCTGCAAGAAGAGTATCAAAATATAATCCACTACTAAGCTCTTCTTTGAATGAGTGTCGGTACACATTGGGATCCCACAGTCCATTATCTCAGATCAGGACAACAGGTTCCGAAGTAAATTTTGGTCAAGCTTCTGGTCGATGCTGGATACCAAGCTCACTAAGTCCACGACCTTCCACCCCCAAACTGATGGCCAAACAAAGGTCGTCAAGAGGACGATCTTACACATTCTATGCATGTATAACTCAAAGCATCCACGCACATGGGATGAAAGTCTCCCCTATTTCTAGCACAAGTACAACAAAGCTCTCCATAGCTCAACTAGACACAACCCCTTTCAGGTAGGGTTAGGATTCCAACCACTATGTCCCATTGATGTGGCCATACCATTTGCAACTACTCAGGAAGATTCAGCTCATGTCCAGTCTGAAGCTGACAGAACTAACAACTTCACTAAGCGCATTCATTACATCCTCTAGCAGGTCCATGAAATATTGGACAAAGTTAATGCTAAGTACATGCAATTACTTGATCAAAATTAGGTGCCACACAAGTTCTACGTGGGCGAAAAATTTTGGTTACATTTGTAGAAGGATCACCTCACTGGGCCTCACCGCAAGCTTCTCCCACTTCGATATGGGTCGTACACCATCACCAAGGCTATAGGGGACAATGCCTTCGTGCTCAACATTCCACCATTCCTTGGCCTGCATCCTATATTCAATGTAGATCGGTTGTGACCATACTTTCCACTGGACACATCAAACATTGTAGAAAAACTCACACCAACACAACTAAACCCAAATTTCATCGAACAAGCCACAAATAATCATATCATGGACACACAGATCAAGAAAAATCACCAAAAGAAGATCCAACTGTATCGGGTTGTCAAATCTGGCCAACTCTTGCACCAAGGCAAGTGGCTCACCAGGGACCAAGTTCCTAAGAAGTTTCCCCATCTCACGGAGCCACTCAATGAAATGGGGACCACTTCTTCCTAAGGGGGGAGGACCAATCCAAGTGGATATTGGTGGCCACCCGCATATTCCACTTGGACCTGCACCATTTTTTCTTTCAGTTTCCTTAATTCTAGCACAATTTCAATTTCCTTAATTGTAGCACAATTTACTATTTTTTGGAAGTATTTCAGGTCCTGAACTCTCGGAGTCATAATGAGGATTAGAGTATAACAATATAAATATAATAAAAATACAAGAGAATCCCCAAATCAAACTAAACTAACCACACTCTAATTTACCTTTGTGTTCCTGACGTGCTTACCATTTTCCCGCATTAATATGATATATACATGGGCATGACAGGTATTGCAATTTGATTGGAACGAGCAACATGTTGGTAATCGTAAATAATTACATCATCCCGGGAGCTCAAGCTCCGAATGAACAAAGGATAAAAAATCAAAAGATAGTTGGGATGAATAAATCTCGGATGAAATTGAGGGAAAACCACATTTGCACAATATAAAATGCCATGAATCGATGTAGACATTGCATGAAGTGGCTGAGTTATCCTGAGAATGGGAGCTCAAAATAAATGGTAGGAATGCACATTGAAAATATTATCAGGATGACTGAGTTGCGAGATGATATGGTAGTAAGGGAAAGGTTCAATGCCCAATCATAAAGCAACAAAATAAGTGCATGTGGAGCCTACAAGAATCATGTGCTGGTAATTTTTCCTGATAGTTCATCCCCGACTTATTTGAATGAAAGAGTGCAAGTAACCTCTGATATTATCGAGATCAGGATGATGTGTAAGGTGAAGACATGCAGGACCAATAAGAAAACTAGAGTGAGGACCCACATGCGCTACAATGTGTATTATATTACCCCGAAAAATGATCCTCAGGAGGATGAAAGGGAGCATCATGTGAAAGCTTCAAGGACAAAACCTCTTCAATATGTGATAGAGAGAAAAAATGGTTATAATGGGGTCGAGATATGTGTAATGTGCATAAGAAGAATAAAAAGGAAAAAAGGGGCCCGCTCATCCATGCCATCTCGGGAAATGATATCCTAAAAGAAACGAAGGATGTGCTACAAGGAACAGTCGGGTTGAGGTGGCTCTAGGCTCATGTGGAAAGCAGGAAATTAATTCCCAATAAAAATACCGAGAGGGTAAAAAAAATAGAAATTCATATGTAGATGATGAATCGACCAGATTGTCGAGTAATCACTGTGTTGTGCGAGAGCTTATATACAAATGTAGATACAGAAGTGTCCTCAGACATATAACTTTATTGATCATGGAAAAAGATTACATAACAAATTGCAGAAGTTTACAAACGTAAACTCTCACTACAATGAAATTAGGAAACTAACCTATTTATAAGCTCTATGTTCAAACTTAATTTAGTTATGGATCACTTGGAAAACCAACAAGTGTCCATTTACAATAAATGACCTAATGAGAATTCCATGAGGCTGAAGCCTCTTTTCCACCAATGTTTGCCTGATTTTGTATCTGTGTTTTCTGCAATCTGTTTCTGAGTTATTTCATTTCTACATGTGGTATCGGAGCTTGGAAACTATTTTGGGTGTATGTGAAAAATCATGTGGAGAGAGTGGATTGATGTGGAGGATCTCTATGACCTCATTTTCATGTTGTTTCGTTATCTCCCATGTCCCATGAGCTAGGGAAACAACTGCTTTAGAGGGGCCATCTACATCCGTGTTGAATTCACTGTAGATATGAGAAATACAAATTCTGTTTTAACATGTAAAAATTAAATCTTTAATCGCGTCAGAGGTATTGCATAATGGCGGAATTGAACTTGGGAATTGGGGGTACAGGTGGTCTGAAATCGGTGGTGTCCGACTTTCTGTAAGTTTTTACTCTACTATTACATTACTTGTCGAATTTAATTGCATTTGTCCAATTAGAGGAATCCTTCACAGGAATGTGGTTTTGCTGGGAAATATGGAATATATTGATGGCGGAGTCAACCATTATGATGGGCTTCCTTTGAATGTGAATTTTTGTTCTCCCTTTCTTATTCTTATGGCTCTACTTTGTTACTTGTTCAATTCTGGGTTTGTAAATCAAATATTTCAGTCACTAGTTGTTCTTATTCTGGGTTGCTAACTTGATTTATGCAAAAGGAGGATATTGTCAATCGCAAAGGGCTAGAGGCATATACCTAGTTCAGATACACAAATATTTTATGGTTCTACTTTGGTGCCTGTTTAATTTTGGGTCTGTCGTTTTTGGAGTTCACAGTGCCCTGTGTCTAGGCCCTGGAATATTGCCTGGCTGTTATTGTAAATCAAGGATCTGGGATTCTTGTTCATTTGTGGTTTTAATTTCGTAGGATCAATCTGTGGAGTGGGGACCTAATACTTATCTCCAAGTTTCAGGGAAATATTGCGCCGTCTGCGAGGAGATGTGAATAACCAAAAACTTCGTGATGCATTTCTTATAACCATCAATGGCATAGTTGCAAGCATGAGAAACACTGGTTGAGCAGCTTTTTTAGCGATGCCACTGTTCCAACTTTTGAAATTGTTTAATGATTCAAAGGGTTTTGAGTCATGACTGATGCATGTACACATCCCATATGGGAATATACACTATTCAGAATGATATTTGTATAAGGTACAGAAAGAAAGCAGTGTGGTATGACATTTCTTTAAGCACGAGAGTTTTAGAGGGAAAGGAAGATCGGTCAATAAAATACTAGTTTATGTTGTATATGATGGATCATCAATTTTTCTGTGCCAGTACAACCAGCTAGCGTGAGAGCCAACCAGCCAGAACGAGCTTGAAGTAGCCCTTTTGCGTGGAGAAATTTTATTGCGTTGCAAGAATTGAAGATCTGTGTGTGGAGGAATGTTACTGTGCGTGTTTGTGAAAGGGATGTTGTAGCACAACGAACGCATGGAGCCGACTAGTCAAATTGCCATGGAAATTGACAGAAGAACCTTCATATCTTACTGTGCATAATCTGTGGTCAAATAGTTTGAGAAGCTTACAATCTGTGTAAAGTGTTGCGTTGTGAAGTACATTGTGGTGCAACGTCTCACAAAGGAAAGTCGATAACAAATGCGTTGAAATTTTTGGGGCCACCATAGTCAACTTCTTCTCCAACGATTTTAAAGGTATAAGCATGTTAAAGTGTTTTTTTTAAGAAAAAGATTCGTTCACTTGAAAAAAGTTAATTCACATTTTAAAAGGAACTTCATAATGATTTTTTAATGGAAGTTTAAAAGGGATTCAAAATAAAATACCCTTTTTTGGAGGAGAAATAAGGTGTAATTTGGGGTATATTTTATGTAATGGAGTGATAAGCTTTTACGTAATGGAGTGATAAGGTTTTAAAGTGTGATTTTTTTTATTTTTTTTTGAGTGATAAGTCAGTGTAGTGAAAAGTGAACAATTGATTCACTTTTTATAAAGTGAATTTATAATTTTTTTAGGAGTAATAAGTTGTAATTTGGAGAGATAAGGTGTGAGTCATCAGTGCACACGTTTTTTGAAGACTTTTGTTTCCAAAATTTGCAAGCATCAGATTCTCATTATTTGAGAAAGCATTAGTGGCAATGTTGTAAAATTTTGATGACCTCAATCCACAATAAAGATATATTATTTATGGTGTTCAAGTGTCCTAGATCCGCCCGAAATTGAATAAGGGGATCTTAGGTACACCATGTGTGTTTGTGATGGCACATGTTTTTTTATGGCTTCATGTTGTTGTTTTTTATTTGTGTCTAGTTGTGACACATCAATAATTTCATATCACATACATAAAGTTCAATATCAACAAGCACAACACATGTACCGAAATAGCTCAAGATCAACACATGCAACATATAATCAAAGATTGTCTACATCAACAATCAAATTCACTTAGTCAAGTTAATGCATTTCAAAGCAAATTCTACATCAGCATTCTTGCAAATCCATTTCAGAACTTGTAATCAAATTCATTGTTTTAAGTGAATCATTAAAAATTCATTGTTAATAATTTTTTAAGAGGACAAGTGAATTCATTGTTTTTAAAGTGAATCATTAAAATCTTTGTAAGCTTTATTGGGTGCATTTTTGACAGTGTTCGACACCCTTCACACAAAAAAAAGTGAGTGCATGAGTTTTTAAATCAAACAAGCAACAAGTTTACATCTCCTGCAAGCGAGTGTGAGTATTCATTGAAGCATTTTGCATCAAGTCAGTACAAAGATCAAACCTTCAAGTGAGCTAGAGTGAAGTTCATTACAACAACCATCAAAGCAACCAAACAAGTTCAACTCTAACACCAATCAAGCAAGTTGATATCGACATCAAGCGAGCGTGGCTATTCATTCAAGTGAGCGTAAAGTCATCAAGTAAGTCAAGTGAGTGCTTAAAAAAAAGCGATCGTCATCAAGCGAGCGTGAATTCTAGAGTTTAAGCAAGAAAATTCTACAATTCTAGCAAGTGTTCCAAGCAAGCGTAGTAAGCAACAAATCAAGCGAGCGTGCCATTCAAGCCACATTCAAGTGAGCCTATCATTCAAGTGAAACAGTACAAAGTACGACATCTACAACAAGAGAGCCTGATTTCAAGTGCGCAAGTTCAGATGGCACAACATATTCAGTTGTTAAACATTCTTCACAATTTGATCATCTCAAATGATGAAGACATGGTGCAAGTCAGCAAAGAAACTCTTGTTGATCTTTCACGACATCTACAACAAACACATGAAACCATTGATTTTCTTCAAATAGAGTCGCAACTTCAAAGGATTGAATTGCAAGAAAAGTGTGATACTTTCAAGTTTTTGAACCATCCAGATGATAAGTAATTCATTCAAACATCTTCAAGTTTCAAAGTTGTTCTAGTTCCAATTTCTTCCAAGCCCATCATCAAGCCCTGGGAAGAAATTCAAAACAAAAAGAATCGACGATGCTTAGGATATGTCAATGATGACACCAACCTGCATATTCCAGATTATTCCAAGACAATTTAGTTCGTCAAGGAAGGATTTCTTGCACAACTCACCTCAGCAAGTTCTGCGAAAGCTGTAGACAACTAGCAATGCATGCAACCCAAAGTTGCAGACAAACAGAATTGCACGCAACCTGAAGTTGAAGTCCAACTGAAATTTTCTCATTGTCAAAGAACTGGTCATATGGAAGATCATTGTTTTGATCTCCATCCTTGTCGGCATTGTGGTAAGCCTAATCATTCCTCAGAAAAATGTCGCAACCCACAAAAATCAGCCACATTGAAGATACATTATGAATGGATCGACCCTTGGAAATGGTCATCCAAAGTCAACAAATTGTCTCAGTTCTACAATCGCATACAATCACACATAGTGCAGCCAACAGTGAAAATATGATGGTACTCTCATGCAGTTGAACGAGGGAGTACACCAGTGTAAAACTCCTACACCTAAAGGGGGGGAGTTTAGGAATACTTTCCAAGAGAAGTGTCTCCCCTTTCAACTGACAAAGGGGGGAAAATGTCAATGAGATTGACAATGGTTGTCAGAATGAAAGTCTCGAAAAAACCAGCAAAAGCAACCAGCGGGAATCTTCAACAGCCAGTGGGCATCAACAAATTTTCCAGTGGGCAGTCAACAGCAAAGAAGTAGTGAATAGTTTTCAGCACAGCAAAAGCAACAGTGAGTTTTTTTTGACATCATCAACTAGTGGGCTTTGAACAAATTTTGTCTGTGGAGAAAGGATGTTGATTTCATGCAAAGGACAGATGGATCCTTTTGCAACTTTGCACTTGATGGATTTTTAAAGCAAAATTCATAGATGAATCAGACATGCAGCTGACTCATGGTCTCTTCAGATTGCAGTTTTTCAGCATCCAGCTTTGGCAGTTTTTCAGGCAATGTTTTTGAGGATCAACATGAGAACTTAGAAGATGGTTCCTCGTTCTTATTTTGGATTTATCAGTGAAGGGGGTAATTTTAGCCTCTCTCACAAACACAATAATAAATCCAAACATAAATTAATTAATTAAATATTCCAAGTTAGGAATATGTGCCTAACTCTTGGGTTGTTCCTCAAATATTGGAGTTTGTTTAGTAACTCCTATCTTGGTGGATTTTTGGTGAGAAATTATCTCAACCAAAGGAGTCTAAGATAGCACGGACTATCTTAGACATTTTCTCTCATCTATTTAAATTTTAAAATAAATTCTTTTAATAGGAGAGAATGATGAGAATTCCATGAGGCTGAAGCCTCTTTTCCGCCAATGTTTTGTCTGATTTTGTATCTATTTTTTCTGCAATCTGTTTCTGAGTTATTTCATTTCTACAACAAATATGAAACCAAAAATAAATCTATGAAATTATTACCTCTGGGACGACTTTAAAAGTTTGAATCAAATCAAACTTTGTAAATGTGGAAATTTAGAAAGCAGAGGGGCACACTTTTGTAATGAATATGGAAAAGGGATATTTTTAATTTCATTAAAAAATCTATAACTTATCTACCTTTTCTTGCTGTTGCAAATTTCACTTTATATGTTTTCCCAAAAGGCCTGCAACTCGATTGAATGCCTAAACGTTTCATAGATTTGTAATTAACTTTTTCCATTAATTCTCATTAGTCTTCATTGGAGCAGGGCAAGAAGACTATAGTAGGAAGAAAAGTCCCAAAAGATTAAAGGGAAAGTAGTGGGAAGAAGCCTCAAAGTGTTGTGGCCTTGAAGGATGAAGGAGCAACTAGTGAGAATGAAGACATTATGTGTTTATGGACTAATGATCATCTAGAGGGAATATTGTGGTGACCGAGTTCAGTGATCTAAAGTAGTTGATACATTGATAGAGGGAGTGTTTCAGAATGAAAATGAAGGAAATGTAGTGTACATGATATGACAAAGAAGTTGTGATCGTGCACCACATAAACTAGACCGTCAGAATATCTTGTATCTTGTATTCTTGTACTAATGGATATTTGAGGGCCATTATTGTTATGCATAATTATGGATTACAGATAAAACACATTCCCTAAACGTGGTGATATGCATTTAGAACAAAAGATCAAAGACTTTGCAGAAACTTTCTCTAAGAGTAAATAGACACACAGAAAGATGGAGGAACTTACTTGTGATCCAAGTGCTTCCTATTCTCCTTCTATCGCTCTTGATGTAGCTTCCAATCCAACTTTGATCGCCAGACTAATTCCTGTAAGTAAAAACACTAAACAACAAAGAGATTGCAATATACAGATGACTATTTATCTTAATCAATTAAATCGATGAAACATGAAACATATATATCAGTTAAGAATCCATGATATGAAATATAGAAACATAAACGGATACATATATGGGAAAATGAACAACAATATTTATTAATGGATAGAAGGGGGAGGTTACAACCAACAATTGATTTGATGTCACCAGCTCGAGCATTCATCCCAGCCTCATCACAATAAATATCTCACCAGCAACATATCACTCTTATCACACTCAATTGAGAATCCAACAACATTTCTTTACCAAATTTCTTCCCTTCCTAGCACTAGGATCTGTGCTCAATTTATAGGGCAACTGAAGGTAGTTTCTCAATCAATGAGTTTCTAATAATAGGCAAGACACGTTCCCAAGCTCAGAGGTGTTAAATGGACACATGGATTCGAAGTTTGACACATATGGACTCTTCTAGAAGGCACTGGCCATGTGGAGATTCCAAAACAATGAGAATTTCACTCCCATTCAACCAACGCACTCTTGAATGTCGAGAATTTATTTGTAGAGCACCCTTGAATGGGGGTAGCTGCATATGCAAAGTAGTTAGTCCCTTGAGAGGTTGCGTTGGTGAGATCATAATTGATATAACATATACTTCAACCCTTGGAAACCTTGCAATAGAAATCATGAATGATTTGTTCTTGTCTTAGGGCATGTAGCAACTGAAATGATAGGGGATGATAGACCCTATTTCATTGGTCTTGGGGATGATGTCCAGTTTGACCAGGTAATTGGGAATGATGCCCAAATTGACCTATAACAGTTATCCCTGATATAGGAGCCTTAGACTTTTGTATTATTCAGTTGGATTAATATAAAAAAGTTGGGTATTGTAAAATTGTGTATTTTTTTGTGCACTAGTAGATTTACTGTTGTTTATATTATGTTGTGCAAAGTAGACTTGTTGTGATATTTTGTTTGGTAGTGTCAGTGATTTAAGATTCTATCCTAGACACATGTACCATGGAAAAGAAACAGATAGATCCATGATTTCATATAGGCTCTCATGCAAAAATAAATCCACTCTATCAAAAGCTTGAACAGTTTGGTTGTAGCCCTCAATCTTTACTTATCAAAATCATATGATCAAGTGAGCTAGATTTTCTTTTGGTTGGTTTTTTTCAAGTTGGGAATGGCTCTCCACACTATAAATTGGATCATGGGATGTTTACAATCTATCTCTTATACAATGTTAGTAAACAGAGCTCCTTCTCGTTCCTTTAAGGCTTCTTGTGGGTTGTGTCAGGGGTGTCCACTATCTCTAGATTTATTCCTTTTTGTAGTAGAAGCCCTTGGAAAATTGTTTATTGAAGCATAATCCAAGGGAATCCTCAAAGGTATCAAGGTAGTTGATAATAAAATCCTTTCCCATCTACTTTTTGTGGACAATATTTATTTTTCTCTGTTGGATGTGTGAGGGACCTTTCAGAATTAAAATCCATATTAGATATTCTCTATAAAGAAACTAGGATGGAGGTAAAATAACAAAATTCATCCTTATCTCACATGCTATTTTTTATCATATTTATCGACATGCGAAACTCTTATTCATGTTCTCGCATAAGCTTTGAGATGAAGGTTTTAAATATTTAGTTTTCTTACTCAATCCAAATGGTTACAATTATGTGGAGTGGTTGTATCTCTATAGAAATATAGATGCTATAATTTTGTTTTGGGTCAATCGTATTTTATCTAGAGAAGGCATGCTTACCCTCCCTAAAGATTTTATTGAAAGTATTCATGTATACTTGGTGTCGATTGCTTATGTCCCCAAAGTAATCTTACCTAATATGTTCAAGGTCAGTTTCAAATTCTCATGGTCTAGCGCTCATAAATCAACTAAAAGCCCTTTAGTTAAGTGGCATAAGGCCACCCTCTGAAAAAAAACTTGGAGGTTGTTGTATCAAAAATATTTTCCATTTCTGTAAAGGTTTGGTGGCTTGTGGTATTTGGAGACTAGTTCACAACACTTTTCTTTAGGGCAGAGTCATGAAATAAAAGTATTTTACCTTTATTTCCCACGAGGAATGGTTTATACAACCCATAAGATAATCAAAGGGATCCAATGTATGGAAATCCCTTGTCCTGGATTTTCCATTAATCAGTTCCTAAAAAGTGTGTTGTGTAGGAAATAAAATAAAGGAAAAGTAGGGAGAAGATTCATGACTAAGGGTAAGGGATGAATTCTAGTTTTCTAACTCTCTTCTCAACTAGTTGCATAAAGTTGGGATTTTATTTCTATCTAATTACAAGGCTCAATCTCTCGATGGAAATATTTGGTCTTTCTGGGATCTTAGGGCTTGAAACAATGGAATGGGAGAACCATTTAAGTCTTCTTTTATATAATTTTACTATACTAAGAGACAATATCGATGTGAGCTTGTGTGGTCAAAGAACCAGAGTAATGGTGATTTCATAGCAAAACTTGTTTTTCTTTTGTAGCCAAAGGAATCAAAAACTGGTTCAGGCTCGTACTCATGTGACTTCGGGTTCGATTCCAATGTATACAACTATACATTTGGGGCTTACGACTTGTCTTCCTTTCCGTAGATCAAGTTACTTATGGGGGATTTAAACTCTAGATCTTTTAGTTCACATAATACTTCATATCACGATGATCGCCAACTAAGATGTACCCCAAGGACATAGCTAAACTTGGTTATCCCTCTTATGTTGAATCCTTTTTTTTATAGAAAATTAAAAGTGGTGGTGGGGCTCGATGTGGAAGCTCAGTGCCCAATAAAAAAGTAAAATCACCCCATGCCATGCGCTAAACAACAAAATCCTTACATGTGATAATGGTCTAAAAAGGGGATGGGTAGGCCCGAATATATGTCCTATGATTAAAGCTTTTGAAGAATTAATCCCTCATATTTTTATTTCTTGTCAATACACAATGAAATTTTTTAGAAAGGTGATTTTTGAGCTTAGTGCACAAGCTAGTTGGACTCAGTCAAACCTAGCCGATTGTATGAAGGTGTGGAACGGGGATAGTTTTGTAGCATAACTTGAACCATTTTCACACATTCTAGTCAATGGGATTTGGTGGGAAAGAAATTCGAGAGTTTTCAAGACATGACATCACGATCGAAGGAACAACTAGCTTGATCATAAATCTCTATGAATAATATCTAGTGGATCCAAAGCTAAACAAGAAGAGAAATTTGGTTATATTCCTTCTCTAAATTATGGCATCCCATGGGCTTTCTTTGATGGTGATTCTTAGGAAAATCCATTTGTGTGGGAGATCATTGCAGTTCTATATCTTAATCATTCCCATTTAATGCACATTTAATATGCTACAAGATGTAGGACTAATAACCAAGCATAATTTATAGCATTAAGAACACTTCTCTCTATTCCTTCCCTTAAAATATTAAAAAAATGCAGGTGATGGGGAACTCAAAATTGGAGATAAATTGGACGAAAAACAGATTTGAAGCTGAAAATGTGTTCATGCAACCTCTTCTTAAAGACATTCAAAAGGTTATGTTCTCCTTTGAATGGCTATCCTTCAACCATGTGCTCATAGAGCTTAGCTCTAAAGTAGATGCTCTCTGTAAGAAAGCTTTGGAAATACATGTTGGTTCATTTGGTATCACAAAGTTTGTGGATGAAGAGGAACATGAATCAATGGATTTCCATTTCTGTTTGTCATCAATGATTATGATTTTCTTCAACTAATTTTTCATTTTTTGATGGAATAGTTTATGATATGATGTGTATAGTTGAACAATTTTGTATTTGAAGCTAAATTTTATATCTGAAAGATAATATTTAGGGATATAGATCCATAGAAGGGATTTATTATTGATGAATTTTGTATTTTGAAAAGATTGGCTCAAAATCCTTGATCAATCCAACATTGGATAGAAATACGAATATATTCATCCCTTATGAATATAATAGTTTTTTGTCTTATATATGTATATATATGTATTCATTTAGAGGCTATTTTTAAATTGTAATAAGGAGTGGTAAATGCCACTAGTAATTCCAAAAAAAAAAAAAGGAAAATTTTAATTAATTGTAAATGTTATTCAACTCATTCTTAAAATAAAAATAAAAAATCATAAAAAATTACTAGGAAATCATCCTATTTGAACATAGTCCTATATAATCTCTTCACTTGCACATTAAATAAATCCCCCCCCCCCCCCCCCTTATGCATCTAATACTCAAGTCTTCGATCCCCAATATTTGAAGTTTCAACTACTTTTCTCACTTATGTAGTGTTTTTTAAATGAATAAATTTTAAATTTAACTTTTAACACAAAAACACAGAAAAATTCTACTTATTTTAAGGCTTTATTTTCACAAAATAATCCATTCTTCAGTGACAATATATCTAAATTAAAATTTGGATTTCTACATGGCAAACAATGTTGAGATTTAGCAGCTTGGGAGGTACTCCAAGCCATATGGATTTTTGGGATTGTAACCCAAGGTGTGGACTTTGCACCCAAATTGGTGAGTGTGGAACCATGAGGCATTTCATTTATTTGACACATGGAGGTGTTATAGGGCCCTCGGAGGAGAAAGGGGCAACGAAAATCATCGAAATCCAAGCTCTAAAAGTGTAGAAAATAAATTTTGAAGTTTATGTGTGGGCATGGTGGCACGAGGTTAATGTCAACTTAGCTTTTAGAGGCCTTATGATAGGTTTTTAATCCCACTAGGGAAATTCGTTGGGAGCCACATGAATTAGTATAAAAAGAGCTCATGTGTGGAGACATTACATCACATCCAAGGAGCTTCAAACATCAAAAGATATCTTTGAAATTCTCAACGGATCTAAGGTAGCCAACGAAGGTCTAGGAGCATGGGTTTGAGTCTATTTAGATGTGTGAATTTCTAAGGAATAGGGCTGCAGGTTTGAGGCACCTAACAAGAGGAGTAAGGACATGTCTTGGCTTGTTTTGGAGAAAAATTAAGTGTAGTATTAGAAATTGTGTTAGAGGTAATTTTGTGGGATATTTTGTGCTATTTTGGTGTGTTTGTACTCTGCTATTGGGATACAGGGAAGGTTTCTACAACAACAAGTCAGAGGCACACAAGGGAGGGTTGAGAAGTCTAGTTTGGGTCTCCTATCTCATATGAATCCAATCAGAGAAGGATACAGTAAAAATCGTGGGTACAACCTTGTGTTTGAGGACCGTTTCCCTTGTTGTATCAGATCGTGAGCTATAAAGGGTCTTTTGGAGTTTCCATAACCCTGAAATAGTGCATGAAGAAGGCTTGAAGGAGCAATGAAGGGAGCAGCGTAGTGGGACAAGGAGGTACAATGATTTGAGCATTGGTTTAGGGTTTTTGGTGTGACCTAAACAATATAGTTGATGCATATATCCCAAGGCAAGGTGGCAACAACAGGGTGTTGTAGATGTAATTTTGGTTGATATTTGATGCTAGTGGATGAGCAGTCCTAAGGGAGGACATTGGTATTGGACATTCATGGATTGTTTAAGGGAAACATGAGAGTAAAATAAGAGGAGATGATTCCAACACCTTGATGGAGTAAGGTGGCTGCTAGAGGAGGAAAATTTGAGGAGCTTATGGTTTTTCCATATAGGAGGAGGAGTTGTTGACAACTCATGTTCATTGTTGGAGACATGTTATTCGATGATTATAGGAGGAAACCCTCCTACCCTATGTTAATATTCATTGGAACAGAACATGAAGACTATAGTGGGAAGACAAGTCCCAAAAGAGATGAGGAGAAGTAGTGGGAATAATCCTCAAAGTGTTGTGGCCTTGAAGGACGAAGGAGCTGCTAGTGATCGTGAAGACCCTATGTGTTGATGGATTTATGATCAACTAGAGGTAAAATTGTGGATACCGAGTTCAATGGCCTAAAGGAGTTGGTACATTAATAAAGGCAGTGTTGCAGAACGAAAGTAAAGGACCCGCAATATATAGGATACAATAAAATAACTATGATCATTCACTACATCAGCGAGACAGTCAAAGTATCTTGTGTCTTGTATTCTTGTACTAGTGGATGTTTAAGAGACATTATCCCTAGTACAAGAGCCCTTAAATGTTATATTATTCAGTTGGATTAATACAATGAAGTTGGGTTATTGTAAAATTGTGTAAAATTTTTTGTATATCTTGTGCATTAGTATATTTGTTGTTGTTTATATTCCGTTGTGAAAAGTATACTTCTTTTTATACTTGGTTTGGTAGCATCATTGATTTAATATTCTATACTAGAGACCAGTATCGTGGGCAAACAACATGGTATCAAATCTACTTTGAAGGGCCAGTGAATTAGAGTGTGCACAGTGAAGTATAAATTAAGAGGGAGTTTGTTACATTATTGGTGAAGGGCTCACAAAAATGTCGAAGTTGTAAGTTTCTCTCCAGTAAGAGGACAGGTTGGAAGGGTTTTCCAAGTATATTCCATGGAAGGAAAGGATCAAGTTGGTTTTGATGGTTAACATTATCTAGGAATTCACCGAGAAATCAATCAAGAAGCTTTGCAGATGTCATGATTAGAGTTAGAGAGAATGGTCTATACAAGATGACAATCAAGCCTATAGATCATTGGAAGAATAAGGAGAACCAGGTTCACGTTCCATAGAAGTAGGTTTTGGGCTTTATAGGAGAAGGTGTAGGTTCTAGAGAAGGTCCAATTTCCATAGGCTCAAAGGGAGTCAAGTTCTATAGGGAGTTTACATGTTCATAGGGAGACTTTGCAACAAAAGAAGAGTGTGTGGTCAGTGGGGAGAAAGGGTGATTATTTAACTACTAAGAAGGATTCACGGAAAGAGTGGGAAATATCTCAGGAGAAGAAGAAGAAGCAAGAGGCTTCCATTGACAATTAAAATTTTGTGAGAGGCGTAGTCCATGCTACAGGGATTGCTACAATTGTGGACACCAGGAGTTGGGGGATTGTTGCGAGAAGTGATAGTGAGGATGATGAGTTACTTCCTAGTCTTGGAAGTACCTCCCTCGCTAATAGGGAGTGTTGATATTTGGTAGCTTGGGAGGTACTCCAAGCCATAGGGTTCAGGTTCTGGAGGTTGGAGTGCCACAAAAGGGATTTGTGGGCTTTGCACCCAAGTTGGTGGGTGCAAAAGCATGAAGCATTTTGATTATTTGACACATGGAGGTGTTATAGGAACCTTAGAGGAGAAAGGGGCAATGAAAATCGTCAAAATACAAGCTTTAGAAGTGGAGAAAATAATATTTGAAGGTTATGTGTGGGCATGGTGGCACAAGGTTAAGGTCAGATTGATGTTTAGAGGCCTTATGATAGGTTCAAGCCCACTTGTTGGCTTGAGGGGTCCTGACCCAGGTTTGGAGGTTAAAATTTTCCAAAAAACCCCTATATTACTGGCCCTTTCGGCAATGACCTACTTTCACAGGCCAAGGTCTCACCCGAAGTAGTATGGGAGGGTGTTGGAACCAAGTTTTTGTACCCTGGGAGAGAGCAGGTACTTTAGGGCAGATCTGCATTGCAACTTATCAGGTTTGCACAGAATGGGTCTATTTGCAAGCTCTTAACAGTATAATCAGCACATAACCCTAACAAAGCTATTATCACTAACATATCCAATTAATACATTCACATCCATGTGTGTGTCAGTACATACCATCACAGAACACCATAATCGCGGCTAATTCTTAGATCACAGGTACATTCGCATCTTAAATAAATATCACATATGCACTACAGTAATAAACACGATCAATCCAGATACCATAAAGATACTTCAGCTATATTCCACATTCATTAGTATCCAAAAACCAAGTACAACACAAAACACAGCCCGCGCACATACCCTAGTGGGGTCTGCACACAACAGGACTGAGGATCTCCGTGCACATAGCCAGCAGGAGTCCTTACCAAAATAACCCTAAAAGATCTTAAAAATTCACACGTAGCATCAATATTCTGTCTTACTTGCCTACTAGACCCAACTATTTATCTATTTATAACATCGTAGCCTTTGTTATCCGATGGTCCGCAAACCATGGTTTGCGGACCCTAGAGCTACCCTTTAAATCGTTAAAAAACATTAGGGGCTTATACCCACCCCAAAAACCCCACGCAAGACCAATTATTACAAAATCATATCAAAAACGCAGGTTAGGGAACCCCGTTCCAACAGGCCCCCAACACAATATTGTGACTCGTCCCGAGTCACAGTGGCCATGGGGTTTGCATCTTCGCCTTAAGCTGCTTGATTGCATCAACCAGAGGAGGCAACACTCCTTCGATCTGTGTAGCAATGTTCTGAGAAATATCCACCAACTTCTGTGAAGTTGGGCCTTCGGTGGCAGCAGTGACGCTTTCTAAGGTCTGGTTCAGTTGCTTAACGACGACATCCACTTCTTGAGAGAGCTTGAGGGCTTCATCGGCCCATCGCTTAAGGTGGTCACTGAGAACCTTCTTTTTGTGGTAGAGCTCTTTGAGATCATCTCTAAGTGCATGGTTGGTATGCAGTCATTCCAGACGTTGAGCGGGGACCAGTGTGGGCATTGTAGCTACCATCTGCCCGAACTCTTCTTCCATATGGCATAGCTCTTGGGTGATTTCATGCAGGAGAGGATCACGTTGCACCTTAGACCATAGCTGCATAGCTATCTCCAACAATTTTGTGCCCTGAGAAATCTGAGCTGTAATGCTATTGGTGGCCTTTGTGACCAGCGCAGCTCGCTGGGATCTTACCTCAGGTGGAGTTTCTAGCTGCAATTTGGCTTGCAAGGGAGAAATCTGCTGCTCCATATCTGTTTTTATAGTCTGAATCTCAGTCCTAGACACTTTTAGGGCTGCAACAAGTCCTTCGATCTTGGCCTTGGGGGGTAGCAGAAGCTGGTATATCCTCGTTCATATCTGCGTAGAGCCTACCAATGAGATGTTCCAACTCAATCTGTTGCATGGTGGCAAGGGTGCACACAACCTGCGCCTGGGACACCTCGTCGATTTTCTCCACGATCATCTGCTCAGCTGTAGTGAGTTGCTGTTGCACCCATCGGTCTCTGTGTTGAATCTCCTCTAAAAGGGATGAGTGGAGGATTTGTAGTGGTTCATGTGAAAGCTGTGCCAAATCCAATTTTACCTCTACGCAAGCTTGGACTTGCTCTCCTAAGGTAGGAAAGCTCAGAATGAATGCTGAGCCTGACAAGGGGCAAAGGTGGCTGTTAGTTGTGATGATCAATTCACTGTTGGTTACTGGGGGTGGCGTCGTCTGAATCATGCTTGTCTGTAGGGTGTCAGCCTTGAGCTGCAGAGCTTGGAGCTCAGACTGGAGCGTAGCGACCGTGGCCTTCTGCTGCTCTTCCAAAGTCAGCCATTTATCTTCTAAGGTGAGGGTGACTGCGTCTGCGACCTGCCCCAGGTCTTCCTCTGTCAGAGTAACTTCAGTCTCTCGACCCGACCTTGTATCCCGTTGTTTCTTTCGTTGGCCTTTAAGAGGGTCGACAGTCTGCTTAATACCACACGAGGAGTCAACACCCTACGCATCCAGACCCTCTATGTTAAGATCCTACTGCGAATCCTGCTCCACACCCTTCTCAGCATCCTTTCCATGTCCTTCTGTCTCTTTGGTGGTATTTGACAGGGTGGTCTTCTTGGTACTCGTACCTGCAGTGTCAGTTGTGCCTGATTTGAAGCCCAGTTTCCAATGTGGTGGCCAAGTGGAAATGAGGTGGTCAATTTCCTCATCAGCGACCTTATATGGCAGGGATACCCACGCTGGATCCTTACGGCTCCAGATCTGTGCATTGTGCATCATAATTTGGAATGCTACGATGCTCTTATATTTGTCATAGATCGCTGCTGACAAGCACAGCCGAGAGTGGATTGTTGCTGTGAGCCCGCTCTGAAATAGGACCGAGAAGACCTTATTATCTTCAATGCGCTGCTCATCCTTTGAATCCCACAGATTCAAATACCGCGCCCCTTCATACATATCCAGCTCAAGCTTAGGGAGGACCGAGTCTTCTGGGGCTTCCCATGCGACCAACGCGATGAGGAGCAGCAACTAGGAGTAGCAGAATGCCCTTCCATGATCCTGGGCTTCGCGCACGTTCTCCAGAAATTTATTACACAAGAACTGGGACCAGTTGAAGTAGACCCCTTTTTTCGCAGCGGCCAGCTTACTGAATTACATACGCGGGGACAGTGGAAACTTGGCATTTGTGCATCATTTTGCATGCTAACAACAAGGTGCCCATGCACACACAGGGGTCGCTAATAGTGTTGATCATGAACCCCCTAGTATTCCATTCAATGTGGTAGTCATCGTGCACCTTATCGACGATCTGTTGCTCATATTTCTTACCGACGTGATCCATTGAATTCATCCCCTTCATGGGAAGACCAGTAATACGGTGAATGAGTGCTACATAAATGGGAATGCAGTCCTAGATCCATAAGCAGTCGTCATGGACCAGAGCTAGCAGCTGTCACACAATTCGGTCGGTGATATTGTAGTGGCCAAAGTGAGGCATCCGCAACAGGTTTAATAACCCGAAACTAGCCAATCCGCTTGCCCATGGCATGGGGACTACCTTTAACACGTCATCCTCCAACACCCTTTCAATATATAGTTCAGGTGCCAATTCCGAGAAGGCCTCTAGGTTGGCCAAGTCATGATCATTGAATTTTATCGAATGGAGTTTGCCAAAGGATTCTTCAATTATAGGGACCTCACTCGATATAAGTGGAATTTGTAGGTAGGCACACATACCATCGATATTCTTATGCATGCGCACCGAGGGCCTGGGAGGCCAAACATATGGCGGTAGCCAGTTTATTGGTTCAACAATACGAGCTTCCTCCTGAGCATACAGAGGTCTCTTTGAGGGGTTAGGAGAACGTGCCTGGGGCACCATTCGAGGGGACTTCACATTCCGAGGGGAGGTGCGTGGCTTTCCTCTAGACCATTTCAGAGTCCTCCCCTGCCCTTGTTCCTGTGATTTCCCCTTACCCTTCTTATTTTCAGCTTACTTTCCCTTTTTTGGTGTGGACACAACCTCTTCTACTTCAGGTGTCACCTCCAATACTTCATCAATGGAGGCCACAGTCTGCGACGATTCAGCTGGTTTAGTTGCAGTCATTCTCGCTCAGAAAATAAATTTAGTGTTGCTACTATCAGAAGGGGTAGCCTGCCCAAACATTAACAAAGCACAATGGTGACAGATTTTTGCAAAGCACAAGATATTCAGAACGCACGGAACCCACTTCTGTTCTACCCTCCTGCTTTTATAGCTATGGATATCAGCCAATGGTTGGGTAAGGCTTATCTGAAACTTACCATCAAGTAAACAGTAAAAAATATTCGGAAATTGCCTCATTAATTTTCGGCTGCCCACTCCTTTCAACAGTAAAATTTGATTTTTACCAAATTTTATTGTTCCAACAACTAGTTTTCGCATATATGTGTTACCCTTACGCGCCCAACGCACCTCCCTAGGCTTCCAAACCTCGATCGACTCTTGCACTCCCAGTGCACCCATGGAAAATTTTAGGGGCGAATTTTAGCCCAAGGGAAAATTTTAAGGGGTTTTAGATTTTAGAGGGGCGAATTTTTTATATAAAACCTCTTTTGTAAAGTTTTGTATAATTAGCCCCAAAATTATTTTAAAAATAAATAATTATTATGCTTTAGCCCAAAAAAAGAAGAGTGCATAAAACATAAAATGTTGGATTCTCCTCCGCATTTACTGGTCTGGACAGTTTTGGTTGGTATTTTCCCTGATTTGCTAGGCTGGAGGGTTTTGGAACTGCTTTCGCCCCAAATATCCAGTATGGCTGCAGGGTAAAGCTTGCATCTGGACTAGAGTCGACAATGGAGTCTTCTTCTGGGCCTGGATAAGAGGCGTCTGGTGAATAGGGTTGCTGGGGCTGCGTTTTTTTGGAGGTGCTTGGTCATATGGGTGGAATTTTCCAAACCCAACATGGAATGCCAATGTTGTTGCTCTTGCCCCTGGTTTGCCCCTAGTTGGCCCAGTTTGTCTTGGCCCATGGTTCCTGGATCTTACTTTCCTCCTCCTCCTGTTGGATAGGGGCCTGGACCATGGGTTTCAAGACCCTGGGCCGCTGCCGCTACCACCACTGCTTCTAATAACCCCGCTGCTGCGGATTCTGTTTCTCTTACTCTGATTCAGACATGGTGTGAAGAAAGTAGCAGTGTTGATAGTTAGATCTTTCCCTTTATATTTTTTACTGCTTCTAATAACCTCGCTGTTGCGGACTCTGGTTCTCCTACTCTGATTTAGACATGGTGTGAAGACAATAATGAGTTTGAAGTTTATAAATTTTTCTTGTTACATCCTATTGAAACGGTGTATTTTAATTTTCATTTATATATTCTTTTCCTTTGTCAACTGAAGTTTCCTTTTTCCTTTTGTCTATCCAAATGCAAAAAAATCTGATGGTGTTTTATAGTTGGAAGGTTTAATCGCTTTCTTTGTAACGGAATTTCAAAATGGAATATGGTAGTGCTCATTTTAAGAGCTTGAATACCATTCTTTTGCCCCTGACTTCATATTTTCTTTTGCTTTTATGTTGCAACTCACAACTTACCTCACCTCATCGCAATTGCTTCAGAGGACATGTCCCTATCATTTAATGTAAATTCATATGATATACGTGCTTGTAGATATAATCAATTTTTTTTACAGTAATGGCAGGAATCGATTTTGGATACCACTGGATCAAACACAGAATGTAAGCATTGTAGAGCTAATTTCAGTATGGTGTTTATGTAATAAATATAATCAAAAGCTGTTGGCATTAGTCAGCCTAAAATCTATCATATCTAATCATCTTTATCATTATGTCCATATAAAATATAAAATGGCATTTGCGATCTACGAGCATAAGTAACATATGCAACATACTATAGAGTTTGCATTTGTTGATACACATCTTTAATAATTAGACATTGAATAACTCAGCTGCTGGATGCCTTTGGCTATTTTGTTTAAGAAATACGTTATGTATGGTCATTCTCAATCCTCTCAGAGCATATACACACTATGCACAAACTGCATAATGGTTATACTGCAAATCAATGTTAACATCTTTTTATAGGAAACTCAAACCTCTCAGAGCATATACAAACTATGCACAAACTACATAATGATTATACTGGAAAATCAATGTTAACATCTTTTTATAGGAAACTCAAAGCTCTCTAATAATTGAGGTTGCATAAATCAATTTATGTTTTGTGTTTTGTTTTTAATATTTATCATATAAGGTAAGATAAGACTTGATAGATAATTTTTCCCATGTCCACGAATGATGGAAAAAGGGGTCAGTGGAACTGAAATGTACAACTGGTAACAATATATTGTGGGAATGCCATGCTGAAAACTAAAGAATATATATATCAACAAGAAAGTACAATTTAATAACAAAAAGATAAATTACTATTCATCATTAGTTAATACATTGGAATTAGAGGCGATGGAAGAAGGTTATGCTGCCACTTCACTTGCTGAGGTGCAATTGCACTACCTGAAAATGTCATTGGGGGAGTACCCAGCGCTGAGACGGCCTGGCTGTGTGATCCTCAGAGGAAATTGGAAGTACTTAGTGGAAGTTCTAACATTTGATGTTGCTAAGAAGAAGCTATTAATACAAGTTTCATGCCCGATGAGGGCTAGTTTACCAATTGGCACTAGAAACTGGCAATCATCTGTGGCTAGCTTTTTGTATATGATCATTTCCAATCCCCTCTGAGCACATGCAAAAAAGTAGACAGACTTATTGAAAATGCTTATGGACTAGAAATGGAATTTTTTTTTGGATAGCTTCAGCCATATCCTAGCCTAGGATGTTGCAGGTGTAGCTACGCATGGCCATCCCCTTGTGCGTTATGCCCATATATTCTTTTGGTTGTTTGGTGTAAAGCATATCTACAGATGTTTTAATGTGTAAACTGGCACATTCTCCTGGAATATTTGGGATACATTCTTTCCTCCACTTAAATATATTTCTATTACGTCATAGGATGACAAGATGCAAGTCACTTCTATCCAGCCATAGTTAAGCATTACATTCAAATTTAAAACTGGATTATCAAATAGCACTTTGGCTAACCAGTGCTATGCAAAATCAAAACAGAGCTGATAACCGTATCAAACAACAAAAACAACAAAATCAAACCTGCCTGGGTCTGGTTGCTTAGGGAAGAGTTGTCCATGCTCCAAAGTCCATATTTTTGGATAGGTCCTAAAGCCTAGATTTTTTAATTGATCTGCAACTTCTACTTGGACTCTGCCATACTCTATATTCATATTTGAGGGCAGTTAAGGTTTCTAACTCTCTAATTCAATACAATATACAACTTAATTAACTGGGCTCTGGCTGTCTATGGTCTTACTCTTTGTCTACACTGTAGTGTCTTCAGCCATCTTCCTCTGTCCTCATCATCTACAAGAAGAAGCTTGTTGTGATAAAAAAAATGAACTGTTAATTTTGTAATTGGTAAATGCAAACATAAAATAAGAGAAGAAACGTTTGTATAAAAATTGTTAATATTAGAAGGCTTTTTGTAATGGAAAATAGGGATATTATATTTGCAACTTGTAGAGAAGGGAAAACAAAGCACCACAGAATCAACTGGGGAATTCTCAAATGGTTAAACCATTTTGCAAGTACCATAGTTTTAAAAATTGGCTCAGACTGAACTGGAACCGATCAAACTGGCCAGTTGGATAGGGCCATGGGTCAAATTGGCCACCAACCTGGACTAGTGGACTGGTTTGGTACCAAACTAGTACAAACCAGTCCAATCTAGTCTGAACCGATCATGTCGTAAAATT
>CM076579.1:1069513294-1069581776 GCA_034641835.2 Pinus albicaulis
CAAGAATTGGAATACTAAGATTTGCTGAACTGTCTGGAGACCTAAAGCGATTCAGGTCATCCTTGTGGTATAAATGTAACCCTGAAAAGTCTAAATAGGAGAGGATAGAGAGAGAGAGAGAGAGAGAGAGAGAGAGAGAGTTGGAGAGGTAGAGAACCTCTTCAACGAGAGAATAGGAGGATAATGGCCACCGAATTGAATATATGGTCTGTCATGAATTGTAAGAATTAGCTGAGATTTATCACATGTATATGTATGTATATATATATATATATATATACCTGTTTATGAAGAATTTTTTATCACTTAGAAGAAGTCCAAAACTTTCATTCTCAAGTTAAATGTCATAATAATCAAGAGGAGTTAAACAAAGATGAAATAAGTCAGGAGATAAATCAAGATCCACAAAACCCCTTTGTATTAAAAAATGATGTTTCATTTAATGTTTTGAATGGAGTTAAAGAAAATAATCAACCTCATGATCAATTTTTAAATAAGAGAAAAAAAAATTGTCCTGTCAATCTAAGAATTCATAGATTCCCACCCCCCCTCACCGAAGAAGAAATCAATTTTCTTCTAAACACGCAACAATCCTCAAAATATTTACATAATGAAGAAATTGTTTCTACTTCTTCTAATGTTGATGAATGTACAAATTTTTTTTTCCATGAAAGGACAGAAGAACAGGTTGATGCTCATGTTATTCTACCTTCCCAAAAAGGCCCATTGCTTGATATCACGCCTATTGAAGAAAACAATGATTTTCAAACAGAATGCAACCAATCTAATCAAGATATATTAGAATTGTTGGAAGAGAAATCTACTGATCCATTGTTTATAATTGATGACATTCCTTCTTCTGAATATTTTCTTAAATATGATCAGTATGATTTCCCAATTCAAGATAATTTCACAGAACAATCACTAGCTATTTTGAGGGATGAAATATTAGAACTTCAGCTTCATGAGGATTTTCTAAGGGATTTATTTCTTCTTTTTAAATCAAGAAAATGTTCTCCTCAAATTAAAAAATGGATTCTTGATATAATTTCTGAAAATTTTGAAACTCAAATCAAACTTTTGCATTCTCAAATTCAGTCATACAATTTCCGAAATCCTAAAGAATTCTTTAAAAATATTCCTTCTCCTAAGCAAGAGGAAATTGTACTATCTTTTGACTTGCATATTGAGGATGATTATTCTTTCAAACACAAGACTGAAGAAATAGTTTCAAGGCTTAATATTCAGAATACAACTGAGCAACCAGTCATTGAAGGCCTATAAGTAAATAACATACATCATACTTTTATTGATCCTATATCAGATTATATGGAGAATATTTTTAGCCCAAATCTGCAAACATGTTCTCTCTATAAGGATCAAATACATAAAAAGTGGCCTTTAAACATCATATCATTTATTATAAAGGCACATGATCATAACATACTTCTAATTTTGATCACAAGCAATCAAGTTATCCATTTATTTTTACAGCTACTTGATTGGCTTCATTGGCATTTTTGTATTACCTGATTCAATAATATTTTTAGAAGATTAGAGTAGGTAAATGAGTGCCAATAAGCTCAGAATTTTGAGCAATTTTTTTTAGTTTTCAATTTACAGCTAGTTTTTCATTAAGTTGGTTTGAAATTTTTTGTGTGTTGTTTTAAGTTTCAGATCAGATTTCAGGTTGCAGAAAAAGGACTATATTCAATTCAAGATTTTCAGCCACAGCAAATGCATGTTTGAGATTGGACCAAGACAGAATATTTCCAACTGGGAAACACAGTTTGGATTGGATGGTGACTTGCTGGAGTTGAAGCCCGAAGAGAAGGCCCTAAGCTCCAGAGATTTTACTATCATACATAAAATAAAGCAACACAAGAAAAGAAGATTCCATGGTTCAGATTAAGACATTTTGAGGCATCTGACCTGCTGTTCTTGACTTTTCACCAAGAAAAGACATCCCCAAGTGGAGCCAGTGTTAGTCTCCTATACCAATAGGAGTCATATTTCATGATTGACTTGTTGAACTATGCAATATGTTCAAACCTTTTTCTTGTTGCAAAGGTGTTCCATATTCTTAAAAAATCAAAAATCAAAAAATTTAAAAAATGTAAAGAGGGTATACCCTAAAGGAAAATCAAAGGGTGAAAAGAATAAAATGTTCAAAAAAGTGAAAGAAATGAACCCCATCAAAAAGAAATACCAAGGAAAGTGTGCAAGTCTAAGTACCACTACTTTTTGCTTTGATGTAATAAACAAAATTGTGTGCAGTTTGTCAAACTTTTGCCACAATTTATGAAGGGTCAAACTGTTTAAACTTGACTCATTCATTTTTCAATTTCGTGTTGTAGAATAGAGAATAAATATCTGACCAAAAAGTTTAATCTTGGCAGATAAGTAGATAGGTAGAGTGAATAAAAGGTGCTCAACAGTTTAAACTGAGCCCTTGGATGTAATAAGTATAGACTTAGATAGGTTTGCCATGTAAAAGAGAAATAAGTGTGATAAGGGTTTGCCAATCTAAATGCACCCTAATAAAGAAGAGAAAATGGTAGGGTAAAGTAAGTAGGGTAGGTAGATGTTGTTGCAGAAGTACATGTGATGAATGATGGTTCTAAATGTGTTCAATTCTACTTTCATCACAAGTACAAAGGCATATACTACATTGGAAAAGTTCATAGCAAAGCAAAGTCAAATTATTAACTTCCCCTCTCATTTTCCTTAAACATTTCACTAATTTCCCTAAGCACTAAGGTATTTGGAGATTAAAGGGGCTCAAGGCATTTCCTTGACTTTTGGAGGGACCGGACCCTCGACCTAATAATTGAAAAGACCTAAGTACTTGAAATCATCCATTGTCACATTCATTCACTTCTTAAACCATGAAAAGCCCTAAAAATCACTTTTATTCTAAGTCTAAGTGATGAAAGTATAATAATGCCATTTACTTTTGAATCTTCACTTTCTTGGTTATATTAGAGTATTTTGAGTTTACATTGTCCTTTGGTCATATTAACTCTAACTTATGTATTAATTCCCATAAAAATCACCTTTTCCTATTATATATAAATCCTTTTATAGTAATATCCCCAAAACCCTTATATTATGATTTTTTAGCCAAAAGTATTTTATTCCAACTTATTCAAATAAAAAACCCACCATATACCCCCTTTTGGCTAAAATATAAAATTAATTCTATTCCCGCCCCCTATGGTAAGAAAATCACGTTGGTTTAATTACCATATATTAAAAATATACGAAAAGGTTTAAACATATGTATATATGTTTAAAACAGAAAAATAAACGCAAAGTTTAATTAAAACCAAACTTTGGAATTAATCATCCTTGCACATTTAACATTTCCCGACCATTTTTCCATATGGGATTAATTAATCCTTAAGATTAATTAATAACCGAACCCTCCAATCAAACGCCTCCCAAAATGATTAGATCATATTAAATCATGTCGGTTCCGCCCATTAAATATCCGTCAACTCCATATCTCGTCAACCGTTGGATTGATCCGCCCAAGATCAATGGCTCGCATCAATTCCGCTGGCCATCCCCCATCCGAAAGATAACGCGCGAAATAAAAGTGGTTTGTGAATAGTGCCATTGCTACGTGTCAAGCACTATATCGCTTCGCTGCTCATCCGCCCAAAACTGCCTTCGCTCATAAGTGGTGTGGAAAAAACCACTTACCACTTTTCCCCCCCGTGACTCACCTCCCGTACAGAATGACGTCATTCATTAAAAATAATAAAATTCCCCCCGCTTGACTTTGCAAATAAAACGAAACAACCTGCGTCTTTTTCATTATCTCTTCCACAGTGAACGATTACACTCCCACAAAAATTCAAATTCCAATTGTTGAAGTCTGTCAATCGTTTACCCGTTTAAACATAAACACCTTAGTGTTGCTCATTTTTACCTGATTGTGTAGTAAAACCATTTGTAACCCAGTTGCGCCACCTGAAACCTCTGTTAACCAATTCGAGCATGGTTTACCTCCCAAAAATAATTCTAGATTCACTCCACAGACATCTCAAAATCAAATGAAACCTTTTCGACCTCCCCTGCAAACTAATGCTTTCTTAACAATTTGTTTTGTTTTACAGGTGATCAGAAGACCACATCCTTGGATAAACAGTCTTAATACTAGTCATAAGACTTGTTTACTCCAAGAGTGTTATCAAATCTATTCAAACAGAGGTTAGAAAGCATAACAACTAAAGAGTATCAGTGGTTAAAGAGTATCAGGTAAAAGTCAGAATGAAAGTTAAAATGAAGTTACAGAGCAGTCAAAGGTAAACAGTAAAAGTAATTATAGAGACAGTAAAATGGTAAAAAGAGGAAATGAAAATACTTTCACCAACATTGAAGTTTGTCTAAAGTGAAAGTAAAATAGTCAAAAGAACAAAAAAGTGAAAAGATGAAAAACACAACAAGAAGTAATATTTTTGCAGAAATTGCATGTTTTAGTCATAGTTTTGCAGAAACTATTGTGATCAATCCAAGATGAATTTTAAAAAACTGAAGGAGTTTTATGTTCTTAAGAGTACCATCTACAAAAACCTCTCTCACTTTCCTAACAGCTATTATGGTTTTGGAAATATTAAACAATGTTGAAAAGCACTTTTTGCAGAAAATTACAGTCAAGTCATCATTTTGCAGAGAATAGTGTGACCAATTAGAAATACATTTCACAAAACTGAAGGAGTTTTTTGTTCCTAAGAGAACCATCTACAAAAACCTATCTCAGTTGTTTCACAGTGGTTTTATAATGACAGATACATGCGCATCTTTACAGGCCATTTTTCAGACTCTGTAAAACTCTGTTTTACACATATTTTTTACAGAGAATAGTATGCACAGCTGGAGAGGAATTTTAGGAAAGTGAAAGAGGTTTATCTCACCAACATATTTATCCACAATAACCTCTTTCACTTTTTACATATATATTACGGATTGAGAAATACGAAGATATCATTGGACCCCAAGTTTGCAGAATTGTTGGAGCAGATTGCACAAAGAAAGGAAGCAGTTAGTGACTTGGATGCCTCATCATCAACTAAGAGTTGGATCAAATTCGAATTATTCTCTTTTTCATCACCTATCCATACAAAATAGTGCCAAATAGATGTATTAGTTTGAGTTTCCTTTACTTAAGTTCTATTTATGTAAAATAGTTGGAGAGATTTGTGAACCAATTTTGATATTTTTTCAAGATATTTTAGTTTAGAATTTGTATAAATACTTCACTCTTGGAAGTATTTTGGTGGATTCTACTACTTTGCTGTAACATTGATTTTTTTGGGAATAAAAGTGCTTTGGAGAAATTTCTTTGTGGCTTGCTGGATGATGATTTGAAGCTCAAGACTTTTTGCAGGATTCATGTGTCTGATTACAGTTCAATAAGTCCTTTCTATCCTATGTTTTAAGTTTTATATCTGTTTATAATTCCACTGTGTTCCATTTCTGAGTAATTGAGAAAAAAGAATAAATCAGAAATTGCTTAAGTGTACTCTGATTTCAATTGTGATTATTCTAAATGTTTTCTTCTAAACCGGTTATAAACAATGAATTCTTAATTTCTCTTGTTTCGCTGGTTTAAACATTTCGATTACTATAGTAAAGAATTCTTCATTTCTCTTTATTTGTAATCATTCACTTTCTTTCTTTGAGCATGTTGAAAGATTCTTAATTGCCTTTCATCCCTTCAAAATCCATTCCTTTCACTTTAATATCTAAAATTGTTCTCTGTTTGGCTATCTTGCCCTGCAAAGCCATCTTGTGTGTAGAAATTTAATCCAGTAAAGCCATCCTTTCGATTCCATAGCCCAATGGCCTAAAAGACTCAATCTTGCCCTCAGTTGGCAGATTCCACCATTCAAATTCAAACCAAATTTCTTGGACTTATAACTAGCCTAAAAATTTCTAAGAACAAAGCTAAATTTTAAAGAGAGAGCCCTCTCTGGATACAGATTGGCTACATTATGTATCTGAAGGTTGGTTAGTGGTTACCTCGGGTTTCTTTCCTTTTCCACAACTTCAAGGAAAATCTGAGTGATAACACAGCCAGTGGAGTCTTTTAATCATTTAGGAACTATGGAGTCGCCAAGGTGAGGGATCTACAACTCTCAACTCTCCATACTCACCTACTTGAAGAGTGAATTAGGTTTTGTCGAGGCCCAGGGATTTAAATTTTTCTCAACTTCGTTCCCCGGCAACGGCGCCAAAAATATGTTGTCGCTCCTAGAGACAGCCTAGAGTTGTGATAGACCAGTGCCTAGGACATCTTATATTAGCAAGGAGCATATGGTATAACAGATGAAGTTATCAATAAAAAGCTCTCATGCTATCTCTTGTAAAACAAGGAATATTAATCTGAATGGGACCAAGACCTTTAGAAACTGATACAGAGATAGGAATATTGCAGAGGAAACATGCAAAAACTCCAATATGAAAACAACAGACAATTCAGAGACAGTTTACTGCAAAGAGGGCCAATTCAGAAATACCTCACAGAAATAAATTATCATAAGGTGTATGTAGTGAATGAAATATTGAGAAGATACTAGTTAACATTGAGCTGATATCTAGATACACAATACCACCATGTATGGGCTTACCAATCTAAGAATCCATACATGACAATAACGTTTTAAAAACACCCTCCCAAAGCAACTAATATAGCAGCAATACGGTTTAGATGAATAGTGGAACAGAATATCATGCATGAGCCATATTTAAAGCGCTTGACTATTTCGAGCATGGGTATCAACTAGGATAAATCCATACCAAAAATCAGTGAGCCACTCGCATTCCAAAACATGATACAGGAAAGATGGATGAAATGAAATGATATATTAAACTAACACATAGAAAGGAAGTTACAAACTGTGAAATACCAAAGACAAAAATCCTCTTTAACAGATGGAACTCCTCCTCACTGAGACCCTATGGGCTCTGAGCTTTCATACAAGAGTTCAGCAAAAATGTATACAATAAATCCTTTCACTGCATGATTTTCTGATAAAATTTGGAACCCTAAATCATCTGTTCTTTGGGAGCTTTATAGGAGAAAAATAAAGCTCGAAAAAGGGATTAGGTGATGAACATTTAATTGTCTCATTAAACCAAAATGGCGGAGATGTGCATGCCCATACTGCTCGATGAATTTGTAATGCTGCTTGTACTCTGTGGCCTACTAGCTGAAATAAATTCACTGGGTAGAAATATGTCCAGGAACACGGCAAAGCAGTAAAATCACATAAAAATTCCGTCCTTTCCTGAAAGAAAATGGTGCTGAAAAGAAAGCTTTAGAGTATGTTTTCTGCGAATGGTACCCTCTGCCTTCAAAATCCTGAATTACGGCTTAAGATCTTCAATACCGAACGTTGAATTCCTGATCTTTCACTGATATTTCTCTGCTACTCCATTAATACCTTCATCTACGAAATCGGTGCCTTGAATGTCCCTCGGAGGTTTGACAGAGTTTAAATCTGTTATTTTAATGGAAGTCTTGTCGGCATACCTTCCCAGGCCTTTCTTCATAATTCGTCTCTGAAAAATGGTCCTTTGACGTGCTCTCTATCACAGTAATAGAGACAGTGAATCATGATAGTTTCCTACCACTGTAAACCTACAAAACCCTCAAACTCGTCAAGAAAACAAATGCATGGGGATGACGATGCAGTGGGGATGACTGTGTAGCAACCCGGAATGGTGAAATGGTGGAAGTATGCGGGGTGGCGATGGAAAATGTAGTAGAACAATGGTGGATGGACTGGGCAGAGGTTTTTAACATGAAACAATGAAGATTTGATTTATGACTGTAATATATAATGGGAGAAGGAAACATGTGACACACACGTGGAACGGATGACGTGGAGGAAGACCGAGTCAACGGCGGAGCATGCAAATGGTCTGGACCGTTTGATCTCAAGACGAGATCAACGACTGAAACTATGTTGGAGAGCAATGGACTATGGGCCAGGGGCACTGTAAACTTGGATTAACACCCGTGCATCTCCGTAGTGCGATGACCATTGGATGGAGACCCCCAGATCGAATGGTGGATATGAATATCGCGCCGTATCTTTTGCCGAACAATAACGTGCGATGGAGAGCGGTTTTTGAGTTGTACGCTGAGGCACATGGCAAGAAATGTATGGAATCGCTCCGATTTGAGGAATAACGCCCACGTTAGAAAGGCGGTGCGATAGATATCGGAAAGTTTTGCACAATGAGCAGGTGTGGGGACCACCGAGATAGATAGACTCTGGGCCGTTGATTTTACGGTTTGATCGAAAGGTAGTCAGGCGGGCTACGGGTGCGATGGAGATGAACGAACACCGTCCGATCTGTACAGATTGACGGCTCAAAATGCACCCGATATACATTTGAGATAAGCGCCTATTGGACCAGCCCCTGGTTTTGACTTCCGGTCACGTGGAGAAAAAGATAGAGGGGGCTAGAACCGAAAGGGCTAGGCTTTATAGATTTTCAAATATGGGTTTTTCGACCCTTTTATGCAATTTTGAAGCTGGGAGGAGGTAACGATAGGTGGAAAGCAGATTTTTCAGGGCAAAAAGAGGGGATTTGAAAGGTTTAAGCCAGATTGTTTGACAAAATTTTATATGAGGCTGACGTGGTCAAAAAATTGTATGAGGAAATTATCTCAGTGTAACTGTGCAATTTTTGGTTTAATTCTATGTGAAGAATGCCTGTATCTACATGAGCTGGGTGTAATTAAGACTCTGTGATTTATTTAAGAGTCCGTCTACGCGATCAGTGATGAGAATGTGTGGTAAATCCCTGTGTTAAGACCACTGGCAATATATCGATTCATCCCAAGGAGCAGTTGTATAATCCATGTGAAGAGCCATGTCGAGGTATTGATTAGTTGTGAGTCTCGGTGTTAACTGCGTGATAGAACCCCGGGTTAAGTGCCGTGACAGTAGACTGTGTGTCATTGAGCAGCGGCATGAGAACGTTATGGTCGAGAGTTATGCATAAGTGAAACCCCTGTTACAAGAATAGGCCTGTTCTATTGTGAACGGAGAGTGTTGTCCCAAGAATCAACCGTCGAGTGAATAATAGAATCCATGTTAACCCTGGCGGAACCCGAGCAAAAGGAGTGGAACCTGAGCGCAACAGAGTAGAGCGGAACTTGGAGCGTGGAAAGAGTGGAACCGTGATCGAGATGAAAAGTAATGGCGGGTTGGAGCAAACTAGCGGGTTTCATCGCACCACCTTCCGTCGGGCAAGCGGTTTTCTCCATTCGCGAGCGATTCCATAGAAAGATCGACGCGTGTCCCTGAATGAATTTGGGAAACCACCTTCCACTGCTCGCCATCACGCGTTATTGTTCGTGCAAGTTGCCCGAGCGATATTCGTCGGATCATAAAGAGTGGGGTGATGCAATAACAACCATTGGATGGCGCGTGGATTTATCGAAGGTACGATTCGGCTGTGTTGACCCCACGTTGGCAATGCGTTGTATGTGTGGGCCCAAATCAAAGATAAATTAAGGTTTACGAGTTAATAAGGTATGTGCAAATCGTTACGTTGGAAAAGATAAATACAATTGTAAAGTTAGCACCATATGAAATATATGTGGTGTTAACCATATCGTGATGTTTGAATGGAGGCCGAGACCATATATTGATATAACATTATATGCGAGTAGGGTGACATCGTATGAAATATGTGAACAAAGTTTAATATATGTACATGTCGAGGGTAAATTAATATGGTTCTAATAGCCCAAGGTATTATGTCACGTATAATGGTTGTATATGCGTAGTTGGCGCATATGTATACGTAATGGACTATCGGGCTATAGCTATAGAGGAATGTTGAGATAATATCTCAATTCTCTGAATTGAGATATTAAAATAGCCCAGACTTATTTTTTTGAATTTGCCAGTGTAGAATAAGAGAAGTGTGAGATTGCCGGATGTGAAGTTGATTGGGCATGAAAAATTGGATGCACTTACACACAGATTGAGGTTGGGACCAAAGGAAAACCGGGGCTAAGGGTGGGCCCCACTGTCAGCAATGCTCCCTTAAATGAGGTTTTTAATGTTGACACATCATCCCAAGGCTCACAAAAAGGTCATTTTTATCGTCTAATTTAAAGGTATTTAGAGCATTATGTAATCTTTGTTTGGTTGACAGTGTAATAGTTTTTCACCTTCATTGAAATTACAGATGAGACTGTTGGCATATGTTAAACTTATGGAGATAATCTGAACTAGAACACACAAGCCAATTTTCATGCACAAATAAATATAATCTAATTTATTTATCTAAATTATAATCCTGAGACCTTAAGCCAACTTGGAGCACATTAAAATATTTAAATCATAATTTTAAAGGAAATTAGAATGTCATGAATTAAATTGTTCCTGGTTTCAATCAAAATCACACCTTAAAATTAGTTTCCAAATTTACGATTGTGGAGATGACTAAACAGTCGATAATGTGACCATGACCAGGCATATGAATAAGAATGTACATCAACCAACTCATATAAGGCCACAACACAAAATATAGGAAAATCAAGTAAGAATCCTTCTAAGATTAGTAGAAGTGGTTGTAATAGATTGGAAATTGGATTATTATGAATTTTTCAATACTATAAATGCAATTATTCCACCAACAACATTCTATAGTGTAACTTAGTCTTGCAACTTGCCTACCCACTTGTTGCAATCATAGATAGATAGATCAGAAAGCCTGCAAGCAAGTGAAACTTAAAATTATCACCACAACTACCAGAGATAGGAATTGTCACAACCCTAATATATTTTGCTTCACTACAACATTACATTTTATATTATAATATTTGTTGACATATTCTATAAAAAATTTCAAGATATCGAACCTTTGTGACACTGATGCACTTACCCATGTTGTTCCAGAGGTTCGCAACCTCTTCGTCACTTTGGAAGTGGTTGCAAATAATTCAATTTTCTCAAAAATCTCACAACCTATTCTATGTCGATTAGCTTGTTCATGGAATAAGTATATCATGTGAAATATATTGCACACAGTGTTGCCGAAGTTCCGAAAGTCACTAGAATTCACAATATCACCTCTGTGTTGTTTTCCAACTTTTCTTTTGGAAGGTAAAGTGTGGCAGTATTCCCATCAAAATATATTTAGGTGAGATCATCGTTGGTAGGAATGAATTTGATCACTTTATCTTGGAGAAAATCCCCTCCATGGTCATATCCCAACTCAGTTGGGACACATTTTTCATTTGAGAGATCTCTGGTTGAAAAACAATAAATTGGAGGGAAACATTCTGAGTTGAACCTTCTGATTGAGTTTTTATCCTTAGATGGTTTTAGTGCAGGTTTGGATATTTGGTTCTTGCTCACTGTGTTTCTCAGAGAAACATATTTACAAAAGAGCTAGGAAATGAGCTTACTGAAATTTATAGGATTATGAAACATATGAGGGGAGGAAGATACGAGAATTCCATCATTTCATAGCTAGAGAAGCATCTACTTGGAGTGCAGGAAATTGTTACCAAGGATATTTCTTCTTCAAGTTTTTTTTTTTTTTTTTTTTTGTTGATATTGAAAATGCAAGATCTGCTAAGAAAGTGGTTCAAGAACTTCGATTTTTAGGGATTCAAATGTTTTAAGGGAATAATACTTTCCTAGAGATTGATTATAAAGTTTTTTTTTTCACATCTTCCATTCAATGGTTCTCTTTCTTTCAATCCCAAGAAGAAAGATTTGATTGAATTTTGTGAACTCGTTAAATCATCCTTTATTTTTGGATTAAATCCCTATGAGGAATTTATTCATTCAATCTCATCCAGTGAAGGAATTTTCTCTCAAAAGAAGGGAGTGAAAGAATTGGGAAAATTATTTAAGAATCTAATGGCCTTTCTATGTGATCTGACAATCTGTTATGATGGGATAGTAATAAATGCTTGTGGAAAATTATTCATTCACTTTGAATATGAGAATAGAAACTCTTCAGTAGCATGTAAATCATCGAACAAGCTGAGGGAGTCTAGAAGTTGCTTGGATCATTCTTCTCCGGGAGAGATTTAGGGACATCAACCACTAGAACATTTCAAAACATTGAATTACAAAGCACTTATTGATTATTTAAAAAAAATATTTCACCTTAGGACATCCTTAAGGAAATGTTAATGAGTAGATATAATTATGTCTTACAACCAAATGATCGACGATCAATTCTTCAATTGAGAAGTTGTTGTGTTGATGAAACAAATTTTGAGGAGAAAGCGACAAGAATTTGCTCTCCAAATTGGGACATCCTTTGAAATATTTTCCTCTCCAAATTTTTGTTGAGTAAGTGGATCTGTGTGCTGCATTTTTCATTTAAAGTGTGTTACGTATAATCACAAAATATTACTTTCCAGGTCAATCATCCAACCAGTCTGATTTAGAATTCATTTTTGTATGTGAAAGTTGACCTTTATAATAACTTGTGAATAAACTGCTTCTTGTTTTAAGGTCTCTAGTTGATGACTATCTTCACCTTTAATATTAAAGAAAACTACACCATAGAATCTTGGGTATTCTCTCCCCAATTCAATGTTCCTCAAAACTGTCAAAATCATGTATGATCCTGCATAGTATAAGTTGGCCACAGATGGTATGCTTAGCTCATCTCTCGTGGGAGGTATGATCTTGATAGATGATTCATCATTCAAAAAAGGAAAAAAACAATGTTTCTTGCCATTATCGGGGTGCTTCATAGGTCATAGCCATCATCAAGAAACTACACTCTAACAAAAGAGTTCTTGCAACATATCCTAGCTCTTTTGTTTCCCCTGGTTACAAATATCAATAATGGTGTCCTTGGATGCAAATTTTAGAGCTGAACTTGGAGCTAAAGGTGGCAAACTTAATCCTCCAACACAACTGAGGTCACTGAGCCATTTTCTCCCCGCTTGTTATGAAAAAACTACCCAGGATAGTATTTCTAATGTCATTTTATCCTTGCTGCTCCACTGTTCTGTTTTAAAAAATAAAGTCTTTCATCCCTCAGGTTTGCGTTGTAGTTTTGTTTTAACTTTTAACTTTCCAGGGTTATGTTTTCCCATGTTTGGGTTAGTCATTTTTTTAAATTTTTGTGTGAAATTTCTTTTTTTTGAATATAAAACCAAAAGCACAAATAAGGCCAAAAACTACTGGCAATTTTCAGAAGCAAACAAGGAACTAATACGGCATACTTCGAAAACATTGTTGAATTAGGACTATTTGGACGTGGGATCAGTGCATAGAATTGGAATTTATTAGACTATGACGAAACCTAAATTTATGTAGCTTCGAGTTGCCTATTATTATTAAGGATTCAAACTTTGAAAAAAATTTGAAAGGATCCAGGACAGAGACGCTGGGACAAAGAAAAATGAGGGAAAGAGACGTCTATAGGAAGAGAGATAGACCGTCAAGGGCCTACAGACCAGTCTTGCTTGTTAGGGGCCTGCTAAACTTGTTAGGGGCTTTCTGTTATGGCATTCAAGAAGGAATTGGAAATCGATTGATAAATAAGCAAGGCGGGTTAACCTTACAGTAAGGCGTGGTAGGGAAGGAAAATACATGTCTTCTTTGTCGCCTTCTCTTATCTGTTCTGGGGTTCATCGATGAGATTCAAAACCTCGAATCAATTTTAGGGTTCCACTACTTTCATTCAGGATATCAGACTGATCTGAACATGACACAACATTTGTGCAAAATCGTCACTCCGAACCCTATCTCCTCTGTAACCATACACGTGTTCATACCCAACTCTGTCTGCTAAGAATTCTCATTTTCCATTGCAAGAATTACAAGCCCTCAAACCTCTTGTAAATAGTTAAACAACCATAAATACCATGACAAATAAATTCTGAGGATTTTCCAAGAAATAATGTATGATGTCTTTGAGAGGAAACGAAATCGTACATAAAGATACAAGCACCATTCACAACCTTTTTACAATAAACTTCAGTGAGACATAATCAACAATAAAATTGGGATATTGTGCAAATGGTAGGATAAATACCTCTCCAGAACTGGAAAAGGTTGTGGCTCTGTGCTCCAGCCCTAATCTGACCACAAAAATCGCTAGTCCAACATCCTCCAATAACTCCAACTTGGTTTTCACTTGAGTTCTGGGGAATTCTCTTCGGGTCTTATGCTCGGGTGTCCAACCGGTCAAATTAAAAGGTAAGGGGTTTTTGGATGTTCCTAAAAAACAGTAAGGGGAACCATTGTTTCTGGGTTTACCTGAAGTTTGGAGAGCTTTGCAACAAGCTCTTACAACAGGATGGATGGAAGAAAAAATTCGGGAGCAACACTGAGATAGAGGGTTCCAAGCAGGCCTTTGCGACTAATTTCAAAGGAAAATGAAAAGGGGACAAGAAGAAAGGGCTTGCTGAATTAGATGAGGGGAAACCTTGAGGGGAAACCAAAACTGAGGGAGCTCACAGTCCGGTTAAACCAGTACGACGAAGAAACTGCGGCCCGCCAAAACAAAAATATGTTAATGATTTTTTTTAGTTTATATTACATATTATAGAATTTTATTATTGAACTTAAATGCATATATTTATGGGAATGCGATAGTTATAGATCCTTTACAAACTCAACCCTAGTCGAGTTCTCAGAAGTTCGTTGTTTCAATTTTTTTTTTTTTAACATTGTCCATTTCAAAATATTTTGAAAATCTGAGTGAAATAAAGAAAATATTTACTTTCACTTGTTTAAAAAGAATTTTTTATCCTTGTTCATTTAGAAATATTTTGAAAATCTAAAATATAGGAGTGAAATGAAAGATAAAAGTGAAATCAAATAATTAACTTCATTTTATCCAATAGATTTCTTCCAAATTTGATGATCGATGGACAAAGAAAACTCAAGAATTAGTTGATACTAAAAACTCGAAAAATTATTTTTTTAGTTTGGTAAAATATCAATACTCAACGTGTTTTCTTGGGTTCCCTCACAAGGCCTGACCTGACCCAACCAACCCGAACTCGTTTCCTTGGGTGCTCTTAAATGGCATGACCCGACCCAACCCGACCGTGTTTCCTTGGGCACCCTCACATGACCCGACCCGCCCGAACGAAGGAACAAGGGAGAAAACATCAAAAGGGTCACATGAATGTGCAAAAGGCACATGTGCAGTCACAACTTAGCATTTTTTATATGACCTCCCTCACACGACCTGACCCGAATTGACCCAAACTTGTTGCCTTGGGCGCCCTCACACGAAACAACCTAACTCTCCTGAACGAAGGAAAAATTGAGAAAATGTCAAACGGGTCACACGAATGTGCACTAGGCACATGGGCGATCACATCTTAGAATTTTTTATATGGCCACCCTCACACGACCCAACCCGACCCTCCTGAATGCGTTTCATTGGCCACCCTCACACGACCTAACCCAACCTGACTAGCCCGAACATGTTTTCCTATGCGCCCTCACACGATACAATACGACCTGACCCAACCCGCCTGAACGTGTTTATTTGGGTGCCCTAACAAGACACGACTTGACCCAACCCACCCAAATTCATTTCCTTGGGCATCCTCACACGACATGACCTGACCAGACCCGCCCTGACCCGCCCGAACGCGTTTCCTTGGGCACCCTCACATGACCCGACATGACCTGACCCGGATGCATTCCTTGGGCGCCCTCACATAATGCGATCCAACCTGACCCGCCCGAACACATTTCCTTGGGTGCCCTCACACAGCACGACCCGAATCGAATGCATTTCCTTGGGCGCCATCACACGACCCGACCTGACCCGCTCAAACATCAAAGGAATGAGGGAGAAAATGGCAAACGGGTCGCACAAATGTGCACAAGGAACACAGGTGGTCACACCTTAACATTTTGATACGGCCTCCCTCACATGATTTTACCTGAACATGTTTTCTGTGGCTCCCTCGCACAACATGACCTGACTCGCTTGAACGAAGGCACGAGGGAGAAAATGGAAAACGGATCGCACAAACGTGCATAAGGCACACGGGAGGTCACAACTTAGCATTTTTGATACAACCACCCTCACACAACCTGACCCGACCCGACCCAGCCGAATGCGTTTCCTTGGGAGTCCTCACACAACTCGACCAGACCCGACCAACTCGAATGCGTTTCCCTGGGCGCCCTCACATGACCCAACCCGACCCACCCTGACCTGTCTGAACGCGTTTCCTTTGGCACCCTCACATGGCACAACTTGACTTGACCTGGCCGAATTCATTTCCTTAGGTGCCCTCACATGACTCGACCTAACCTGCATGAACACATATCCTTGGGTGCCCTCACACGACCTGACTTGACCTAAACTTCCCAAATGCGTTTTCCTGGGTGCCATCACACACCATGACCTGACCCAACCCCACATGCCCAAACACATTTCCTTAGGCTCCCTCAGACGACATGACCTGACCTAACCCGCCCAAACGCTTTTCATTGGGTAGCCTCACACAACACGACCTAATTAGACCAGACTTGACCCGCCCAAATTCGTTTCCTTGGGCGCCCTCACATGACACTACACGACTCGACCCAGACACGTTCCTTGAGAGCCCTCACATGAACTGACCTGACTCGACTCGCCCGAATGCGTTTCCTTGGGCGCCCTCACATGACATGACTAGACCTGACCTAACTCGAAAGCATTTTCTTGGGCGCCATCACACAACCCGACCCGCCCAAATGTCAAAGGCATGAGAGAGAAAATGGAAAACGAGTCGCACGAACGCACACAAGGCACAAGGGTGGTCACAAATTAGCATTTTTGATACGACTTCCCTCACACGATCTGGCCCAAATGCGTTTCCTGTGGCGCCCTCACATGGCACGACCTGACCCACCCGAACGAAGGCACGAGGGAGAAAAAAGAAAATGGATCACACAAACGTGCACAAGGCACACGAGCGGTCACAATTTAGCATTTTTGATACAACCACCCTCACACGACCCGACCCGACCCTCTCGAACGTGTTTCCCTAGGTGCCCTCACATGACCTGACCCAACCCGCCCAAACGTGTTTCCCTGGGCGCTCTCACATGACCTGACCCAACCCGCCCCAACTCGCCCGAACGCGTTTCCTTGGGTGCCCTCACACGACACAACTCGATCTGACCTGCCCAAACGTGTTTCCTTAGGTTCCCTCACATGACCCAAATTGACCCGTACGAACGCGTTTCCTTGGGCTCCCTCACACGACCTGACCCGACCCGACCCAACCCGTTGAACACGTTTTCCAAGGTGCCCTCACAAGACACGACCCGACCAGACCTGCCCGAACGCATTTCCTTGGGTGCCCTCACACGACATGACCCAAACCGACCCGTTAGAATGCATTTCAGTGGGCGGCCTCACACGACATGACCGAACCGTACTGAACCTGACCCGCCTAAAAACACTTCCTTGGGCGCCCTCACATGACCTAACCCAGACGCGTTCCTTGGGAACCCTCACACGACCTGACCTGACCCGCCCAAACACGTTTTCTTGGGCACCCTCACGCGGCACGACCCAACCTAACCCGACTCGAACGTGTTTCCTTGGGCGCCATCACATGACTCGACCTTACCCGACCTGCCCGAATGTCGAAGGCACGAGGGAGGAAAAATAAAATGGGTCGCACGAACGTGCACAAGGAACACGAGTGGTCACAAAATTAGAATTTTTGATATGACCTCCCTCACACAATCTGACCCAAACGCGTTTCCTATGGTGCCCTCACATGACACGACCCGACCCGCCTGAACGAAGGCATGAGGGAGAAAACGAAAAACGGATCACATAAACGTGCATAAGGCACATGAGCGATCACAACTTGGAATTTTTTATATGGCCACCCTCACATGACCCGACCCCACCTGACCCGCCAGAACGTGTTTCCCTGGGCGCCCTCACATGACCTGACCCGAACCACCTTGACTCGCTCGAACGCGTTTCCTTGGGCACCCTCACATGACATGACCTGACCTGACCCACCCGAATGCATTTCCTTAGGTTCCCTCACACGCCCCATTTCGACTCGCACGAACGCATTTCCTTGGGCACCCTCACACGACCCGACCCGAACCGACCCAACTCGCCCGAATGCATTTCCTTGGGTGCTCTCACATGAACTGACCCGACTCGACCCACCTAAACGCATTTCCTCAGGCACCCTCACATGGCATGACTCGACCCAACCTGACCTGACTCGACCCAACCCACCTGAATGAAGGCACTAGGGAGGAAATGGAAAATGGGTCGCATAAATGTGCACAAGGAACACAAGCGGTCACAACTTAGAATTTTTTACAGAGCCTCCCTCACATGACCTGACCTGCCCAAACGAAGGCACCAGGGAGAAAATGACAAACAGGCCGCATGAATTGTGCACAAGGCACACGGCTGATCACAAATTAACATTTTTTACATGACCGCCCTCACACAACTCAATAGTCAATTCGTTGCCTAGTAGAGAAGCCACCCTAATTGAGCTCCACCTCTGCATCAAGGCTAGAAACGATGTCCACCTCCACCAAAATCCATGTGATATGTTTATCCCTCTGTAACAGGCTTGCTTCCACCAGGAAAGAGAATTTACCAATGGAATTTTGGATCATCATTAGTGATTCACATGACTAGAATACGAGCGATAAAATAGAGAGTCTATCTTGAAACCAATTTATTTCGTGGTAATTCCAGGTATGGATTAAATCCCACATGTCAGTGATTTAAAGAGAGGAAACCACAACCATGAACCCAATATGATCCAAAAATATTCGCAACATTTCCATTATTAATAAAGTGGAAGCATAACCATTGATTGTATAAAATGTTGAAAAGAGGATAGTACTTAAGAATAGGGTACCAATTTTCTTTAACCCTGGACGCCATCTAAGAGCCATCCATTTGCAGATAAAGCCACTTACCCATCAAATCCCATTGTTGTAATCATACCACCCGGTCCACTTAGGGGTTTATGGCTTTAGGGGTTTAAATGGGTTAGGGGTTGGGAATTAGGGTATAAGGGGTTGGGGTTAAGGGGTTAGAGGTTTATGGTCTAGGGGGTTAAATGGATTAGGGGTTTAGAGGTTTCCCTATCATATCCATCTTTGTTTAATTTCATGATTAATCACTCATTTTTAATGTCTCACTACTCGGTTAATTAGGATTAAGTAATGATGCAACTAAAGGATCAACTAAATATGTATTTATAATACTGGGTTTGTGAGTCATATTTGAGTCTAGAAACCTAGCTCTTATATCGTCAAGGCATGCAAGGAGTTTTTCCATGTCAAAATTTAGTGCATATAGTAACAATTTGAAAAAAAATCAACGTTGGACCCATTCACAGGTCACTCTTGGCTTATAAAGATAATGGTGTAGGGTAATATCATGTCATAAGTGACCTAATGTTTCTAAAAATTTCAACAATTTCGGCGCTGCAATAATTTGAGAACAATGATGACATTTACGATGATGCAAATAAAGATGAATGAGCTTCTTTTGGTTTCAATAATAATTTATTCTCTATTGAACAAGGCCAACCACATGAAGGTGGAAGCTCGTATGTCCCCTCCCATCCCCATCACATCACTCTCATTTCCCCAATATGCAATCTATGAAATAGAATATGAACAAACCAAAAATTAATTAAGACCGTAAACACAATTTTCATGTGTTTGAATAAAAACATAATTTTAGTTTAGCCTGTACACTAGTATGGCCATTATTTTTTGGTTTGAAATAATAAACAACATGTAATAAAACCACATAATTAGTAAATTATTTAAAGACAATAATTCATACATATTAAAATATAAAGTTATAACATACCAGCTCATACTCGAACACAACATCTGTATCAGTCTTCTTATGTATCTTCTTGATATTCATCCAACTGATCGAAATCTATACTAACATCTGATTCAGAAATGGTGTTGAAATGATCGACCATGTCATCATCATCATAAATTTTGTCATTTTCAAGAATATTCTCATCATCATCATCATCAAGAACTGTTGCATCATCTCCTACGCCTGGTTCATCTTCTCTATCTTCTTCGTCTGTTAATGCATCTTCTTGCTCATCTGCCACTGCATCATCTTCTTCTTGATCAATATCACCTTCTTTCTCTATAGTATACTCTACTGGCCTTCCTCTGGGATCATATCTAATAGAAAATGACCATCCTTTCTCACCTGGAACCTCTGAGTAAAAGACCTGTTCACATTGGCTTGTAAAAACATAGCGATCTTTTCCTGCTTCAAACTACGATGCTTTAAAGATTGGAAATCCATTATCATGTTGAATAAGAGTTTTTTCATCATCACACACATTCATTCGTAGCCTATACCATCTGACGTTGAACAAAACTAATTTGAAGGAATTAAAGTCACACTCAACTATATCATCTAAAAACCCATAATATATATTTTCAGATTCTCGAGGATGCATGTCACTCTTGGAGGAAACATTAGTGACGTGGAATACTACAGCTATCCCACTATCAGAACTTTTCCTGTTATCATCCAACTGTTTGATGCGGAATTTACGACCATTGCACCACATAGCCTTATGGTGTTTCAACTGAAATATGCCAAACATGAGAAATATTCATTCTCAATTAATAATTAAACATATAATTTACACATCTTGAAAATTATCTGAAAAATCAAACCTGTTGCCACATTATAATATAATATAAAATAAGTACTGAATAAAATAGGTGAATTAATTGCTTGCCTTTCTATCTTTCAAACCATATGCTAAATCAATTTCCCTGTCCATAAAATTTCCATCTCCAATACGATAGGCTTCTCTAACCAATTCAAACAGTAGTTGCCATGATAACCTACCGTTGTTATGTTCTTTACATATTTCAATCCATTCACTCATCCACTCAAGATTGTTTTCAATGTATAAAAGTAGCACCTCATAATCTTGAGCACCTGAATAAAAATAAATAAATTCACCAATATTAAATATAACTTATAACCATGGTAAATTATATTAATTGATAAATGATGAAAGAATAAGACTTAAATGAATATGATCATATACATGATGTAAAAAAATGAAACATTATATGTATTATATATAATAAATCTTTCACCTCTCACTTTATTCATTCTGCATTTTCCCAACAGGTGCTCCCCTTCAAATTTTTTGATGGAGTTCACATCCCAAATGCAATCCACAACATCCATAGTTGGCATAGATAATATAGGAAGATACTGAATAATATACACCATGGATTCATATACCACATATCCCTCCACCATAGAACCCTCAGTACATGCCCTTTGTCTAACCAAAGCCTTCAAGGATTTCAAGTGCCTCTCGACCATCCACATTGACCTTGTGTGTACTGGTCCACACATTTCAATCTCCTCAATTTGGTGTATCAAGTAGTGCTCTTGTGCATTGGAAAATGTTGGAGGTAGATACTTTTGAATTTCACACATTAGCCGTGGAATTTCTCTCTTCCAATACTTTATTTCATCTTGATGGATTTATTTCAATGTTGTGAAACCAACTCCAAAAAGAGAAGAAAAGAGATATCAATGCCTTAGAAATAAACCACTTCGAGGGGGCAACCTCCAATATGTTACATGAATGAACAATTATTGGATGATACAAATTACAAAACCTACTTTCTATATATAGGAGTCCATGGGGCCACAATGTAATCCTAGCCGACCTAACAATAATAATTTAAGGGCACAATAATAACAATATGGGGGTTACAGGGGTACAATAATAACAATAAGGGGGTTACACTAACAACAATAAAGGACTATACTAGTAATATAGGGACCTAACATGCCCCTCTCCTTCAAAAAAGTGTTGTCCTCAACGCTTGAGTAGCTCTGGGTGCTTCTGTATAAAATTCTCATCCTCCCATGTAGAATCTTCAATGGGTAAGTTCTTCCACTTGATGAAATACTCTGAAATTGATCGATTCCGTAGTTGTCGAGTTCTTGTTTCCATGACCGCTTCAGGTTCCAATATGATTTTTCCTTCCTCATCAAGTTCTGGCAATATTGTTTGAACTGGAAGATTTTCACCTATAACCTTCTTTAAGCATGAAACATGGAAATCTGGATGTACTCGCGAAGAAGCAGGAAGCTCCAATTTGTATGCCATAGTACCAATATTTTGCAACACCTTGTAAGGACCATAGTACTTTGGCGATAATTTATTATCCTTCTTTGCTTGCTTGAGGGACATTTGTTTGTATGGTTGTAGCCGTGAAAATACCCAATCTCCTATATCAAAACTTCTCTCGCTACGATGTTGATCTGCCTGTTGTTTCATTCGATTTTGTGCCAAATTCAGGTTATCCTTTAAGAGTTGGAGAACTTCTTGCTGATGCTCGATGTGATCTTCCACTGCTTGAACCTTCAAATTTTCCCTTAAAGATGATTTGATGGATGGTGGATGATATCCATAAAGTGCCATAAATGGGGTCATTTTTGCTGCAGTATGGAAGGAAGTGTTATACCACCATTCAGTGAGAGGTAACCACTTGACCCATTGTGTTTGTTTATCAGATACAAAACAATGAAGATATCCTTCCAAACATTTATTTACTATCTCTATTTGACCATCAGATTGAGGATGATAAGATGAGCTATGAGCTAATTGAGTACCCAAACAAGAAAATAACTCCGTCCAAAAATTTCCTGTAAAAATGGGATCTATGTCGCTCACAATAACCCTTGGGCTTCCATGTAGCTTTTGAATTCTGTCCACAAATGTAGTAGCAACTGTACTTGCTTTAAATGGATGAGATAATGCACAAAAGTGTGCATACTTGGTAAGTCTATCAGCTACCACCATGATGACATTCTTTCCTTCAGACTTAGGTAAACCTGTGATAAAATCCATTGAAATCTCCTCCCAACGCTGACTTGGAATGGATAAAGGTTGTAGAAGTCCCGGGGTATTAATTGTCTCCACTTTATTCTGCTGGCAAACCAAACATTCCGCCACAAACTTTTGAATATCAGATTTAAGGCCATCCCAAAAAAATTCTTTCTTCACCCTGTGGTAAGTTTTTAAAAATCCTGAGTGTCCTCCTAAAGGAGAAGTGTGAAATTCCAAAAGAATATTTTGTTTTATTTGGGAATTCTTGCAAATATATGAGTGATCTTTGTACCATAAGGAGTCATTTTTCCAACTAAATGTATTAGATGTACTAGGATCTTGCTGCAACTTTTGAATGAGAGTCCACACTTCTTCATCCTTCTTCCATTCATCCCTTGCTTTGGTTATCCAATCTGGTTGGATAATTGAAATGGCACAAAGAAATGCTTCCACCTCTTCATCCTTTCTTGAGAGTGCATCTGCAATAAAATTTAGCTTCCCTTTTTTGTAGATGATTTCAAAGTCATAACCCAACATCTTTGTGACCCATTTTTGTTGCTCTTCTGAAAATATTCTTTGTTCCAAAAAGTGTTTAAGACTATCATGATTGGTTTTTACCTTGAAGTGTCTTCCCATTAGGTAAGGTCTCCATTTCTTTAGTGCATGTAGTATTACCAAAATTTCCTTCTCATAAATATCCTTTTGTAAATACTTTCCTTTGATTGAATGACTTTCAAAAGCAATGGGTCTTCCTTATTGCATTAAAACAACACCAATTCCATTTCCTGAGGCATCACATTCCACAATAAAGGTTTTTGTGAAGTCTGGCATAGCTAAGACTGGTGCTAGGCACATTACCTCTTTAAGATGTTCAAAGGCCTTATTTGATTCAGGAGTCCATCAAAATGCATCTTTCTTCAATAATGTTGTTAGAGGTGCTGCTATTCTCCCATAATGCTTAAAAAACTTGCGATAATACCCTGTTAACCCGAGAAATCCGTGCAACTGCTTTATGGTTGTGGGGACTTTCCATTCCTTAATGGATTTAATTTTGTTAGGGTCTACCTTAACACCCTCGTGAGATACAATATGACCCAAATATTCCACCTCTTGTACTCCAAAGAAAAAATTGGATGTTTTTGCATATAATTGTTTCTCCTCGAATAGTTTGAGCACCCTATCAACATGTAGAACATGATCCTTCCAAGACTTGCTATAGATTAGTATATCATCAAAAAATTCTAACACAAATTTTCTAAGGAATGGTTTGAAAATGGAATTCATCAACCCTTGAAATGTAGAAGGTGCATTGGTAAGGCCAAAAGGCATGACCAAAAATTCATAATGACCCTCATGAGTTCGAAATGTTGTTTTCAGAATATCTTCAGTCTTCATTCTAATTTGATGATATCCCGAACGAAGATCCAACTTGGTAAAATAAATTTCTCCATGTAATTCATCCAATAATTCATCAATCACAGGAATGGGAAATTTATCTTTAATGGTGAGCTTATTGAGCTCCCTATAATTCAGACACATGCACCATGATCCATCCTTCTTGTGTACCAATACTACAGGAGCAGAGAAAGAACTTTGACTAGGTTGAATTATACCCGCCTCTAACATTTCTGCAATCATACGTTCAATTTCGATCTTTTGGACATAAGGATATCTATAAGGCCTGATGTTTGGAGGAACACTTCCTGGAATCAAATGAATAGCATGATCATGATCACGAATAGGTGGGAGTCCTTTGGGAGTTTCAAACACCTTGGAATGATTGTCGAAGACTTGTTGGAGATCTGCAGAAATAGATGATTTTGATGTTGGAACTTCTAGTGAGCATAATTGTGCAATTACGCCTCGCTGTTCTTTCTTTAGAAGTTTTGTCATGACATTAGAGCTTATTATCCTTCCTGGCTTCCCCGCAATACCCCGTAATTCGACTTCCTTTCCTTCTGAAAAAAATTTCAAGAAAAGTTCTTGAAAATTAAAAGCTACCGTCCCCAAAGATTGTAACCATTGTACTCCTAGTACAACATCAGCACCTCCCATAGGAATGGAAAGCATTGGAATATTCAATAAATATTCCCCCATGGTTAGCTTGATATTATGGCATTTTCCAGAGAAATTTATAGTTCCTCCATTTGCAACCATCACTTGACATTCTGGTGCTGGGTATAGGAAACAATTCAATTCCTTGGCTACCTTACAATGAATAAAATTATGGGTACTACCTAAATCAATCAACACTATTACCTTTTTCTTCTTGATATGTCATTCTATCTTGAGAGTTTGAGGAGTGGTAATTCCTGACAATGCATTACACGATATGGAAGACTCATTTCTTCCTCTTCTTGGGTTGGTTCCTGGTGTATATCCTCTTCTTGTTCATTTTCTTCTTCCTCTTCACAATCTATGTAAAATAATTTCTTCTCAGCACACTTATGACCTTTAGTGTATTTGCTATCACAACTGTAGCAAAGCCCTTTTGCTCTTTTTTCTTCCAATTGTTGCGGTGTTAACCTTGTAGGTTGTGGAATTCTAGGAGAGCCTTGTAGGTTGTGGAAATATAGGCGTAGCAACACTTCCTTCTTTATAGAATTGAGTGGTAGGCTTCCTTGTCACCATAATTTTACATTCAACTTTTTTTTCCAACCTGAATGCCTTCTCCAATGAATCAGGTTCCAAAACGCGAATTTCATGTTGGATGTTATCCTTTAAAGTGCCTATGAAGAGATCAATCCTGTGTTCCTCTGGAATATCAGTTACCCTTATATTCAATTTTTGGAAGTCCTCAATGTGCTGCCCCACTAAACCCTTTTGTTTGAGATTTATCGATTGGCTAAAGAAGGTGTTGCTCTTTGTATCCTCATAATGTGCTATCATTTCCTCCGTAAAAATTGACCAAGTGACAATTTTTTTACGGGAGCAAAGCCATCGATACCATACAAATTTATTTTTTTCTAAATGTAAAGTTGCAATGCGTACCTTTTGTGTGTTTTGCACATTATTGAGATCAAAATATTGCTCCATCTGTAGTATCCATGTTACAGGATCCTTGCCATCAATCTTCCTCATATCCATATTTGGAATATGGTGGTTCTTCAATCCAAAATTAGAGTTTATGAAATCACGATTAACATGTATTTTATTCTCATCATGAGTTTCCTCTACTATATTTTTGCCATTATGAAACATTTCTTGTATCAACTTTGCCAAATAATTCTTCATGTTTTCGATGTTGTCTTTCATTTTTTCATCGATCTTAGCTTCCATGTCATCCATCTTAGCTTCCATGCCATCCATCTTAGCTTCCATGCCCACTTCCATGCCATAAATCTTAGCTTCCAAACCATTCATCTTAGCTTCCATGCCTTTCTTCAAACCATCCATCTTAGTTTCCACGCCTTTCTTCAAAACTTCCATTTCATTTTTTGTTGCTCTTTGCGATAGTGAAATTTGGTGCACTTGCTCTTATAATTTTGATATCTCATGTTGTGTTTCTTCGTCTTCATGAGTCATAGTAGAGCTTTTTGAAGGCTTAATTGGTGTTGAATTATTTTTAGGGGGAATTTTAGAACCCAATACTGATATATATTCTTCAATAAGCCCTTGGAATAAATTCAAACTATTTTTTTTCAAACAAGACTTATGTAATTCGAAAAAAATACACACCTTTTTCTTGCTTTTGAGGAGCTTGATATTGAAATTGAATTATCTCTATGATTTCGGATCTTCAATATCGGAAATTTGGCTCTGCCGTAGCCCTCTAAATCTTCTTTCGAATGCCATAGGTCTGACCTGATTTGGATTCTTCAAGGAAAATTTATTTCCAATCTCCCATAATGACCTAATTATGGACTGGTTTAGTAGAGTGAACTTGTATGACTTGACATGTGTCACTATTTGATCCTTTGGCTCTGAAATTGATAGACAAGAAACCACAATCCATTTAATTCTAGTCACTTCTTACATAATTCCAATCCGATGCTCAAAGAGAGAGTTATGGATATTTTCCCACGATCACCACTTTGAGATGAAATTTGGGAGCCTGAAAAATACCTAACTTCCACAAATCATATTTCCGAAAATATTGCAAACCAAGCTCTGAAATTTTGCGACAATGGTCCTCCAGATTTTGGCTTTGCGCTCTAAAAATTTCAGCTTCTGAACCATCGTAGAAAAAACATTACAGTGAAAATTCCATGATGACCTGTTTGGTGCAGCGAAACCCTAGAATCCAAAGCTATGATACCAAATGTTGTGAAACTAGCTCCAAAAAGAGAATAAAAGAGATATCAACGCCTTATAAATAAGCCACTTAGAGGGGGAAACCTACAACACGTTACATGAATGAACAATTCTTGGATGATACAAATGACAAAACCTCCTTTCTATATATAGGAGTCCATGGGGCCACAATGTAATCCTAGTGGGTCCACAATGTAATGCTAGCCGACCTAACAATAATAATTTAAGGGCACAATAATAACAATATGGGGGTTACAGGGGTACAAAAATAACAATAAGGGGGTTACACTAACAACAATAAGGGACTATACTAGTAATATAAGTACCTAACATTCAATGACAACCATCTGCAAATCATTATGCAAGGTTATTTCAATAAAAAATAATATATATTACATTACAAGTAAATTAACACATCATGTCATTAAGTACAACAACAAATTGTAGCAAGATTTTGTGTATAAATCAAAAATACTTACCTCATGTATTTACCAAGACCATATATAACTTTTTTGACATTTTTGTCTAAGTCGTTTGGGAGAGATATAGGTAGAACATACTATAACAATAAAAAATGAATCATTATTGGTTTCCAAATTAAACAGGAAAAAATAAAATAAAATTAAAAGATGTATTCAAGCAATAATATACAAAAATGTATACCAAAAAAATTACCTTAATGAATTTATGCCAATCATGTGTTTTCACCCCACCGAAGTCACCTTTCTTCGTTAAGATATTATTTATGTTTCAATAAAAACCTGTTGGAAATTTAATTCCTCTAACGACCTCTTTTACACCATTACTTTGTTGCTCTGTTAATAACCATGCTATATTATTATAATTTTGACCTCCATTTTTATTTGATCAGTCGATCACACTTTTCATTGCATGATTTGATTTCTCAATGTCGGCCCAAATTTTGTCAATTTTATCTCTATCATGTGCACCATTTATAATTTTCCATAACCTTTCTGTCACATTCTTCCCGATATGCATTGTATCAAACAAATGAGCTATTTTTAGGTCCTCATAGTGGGGAAACCTCATGAATTGAGAAGGATAACATTTCATTCCAGGTGGAAGTACAATGTTAGTACCTTCACAACAACGACCTTGATATTAAAGAATAAAATATATTAGAACAATAATTATCAAATACAATAAAATAAATTCAATAATTAAAAAAAATTCAAAACATTACATAAAAAATTAATATATATACATATATAGACAAATTACGTACCTTGACGATTATTAATTCTGTTATATTCCAACTTCCACAACCGAGGTGTCATTCTTCGTGGTTTTAATCCAGTTTCTTCTTTATCATTGAAAATATGTTTTTCAGTAGTACAATACTTACGGTTCCTAGAGAGGAAGTGCATATACTCATCAAACACCATATTTCCTAAATCTGGCGAATGAAGATACTTCATATTAGGGCCACAAACTAGAGATGCAAATATACCCTTTGTTTGAAGACCTGCAATAGATGGATCCACTACAAGGAAAAGACCCTCTAGTAGATTTTTTTGAGGAACCCCTTATAAAAATAACCCAGATATCCATTTGTAGTGGAGGTTTATAGAGGAGGTTGGTGGGTGGAGGTTTTTGCGGATGTTTTTTGTCCGGTGCATTTCTCATCCTACACCGCATTGGTGCATTCAACTATAAAAGCACTAGTGCATACTACAAATTGGCACACCAAGACATCGTGCTCTCCGTACAAACCCTCCTGGTGCGTCTCATTAATATAGCGCACCAGTGCGCTACATAGATTCAGGCCTGGTGCGTCATAAAAACCCGTGCTAAACTGAAATAACCCCAGTGTGCTTAGAAGAAACCGCCCAGTGCGCCTCAAAAACCCGCGCGCCGAAACAGGGTTAAATAAAAAAATATTACAACAAAAAAAATCCACATTTCCACTTCTTCAGTACTCCAAATCTCTCAAGCACCGGTGTGAATTTTCCTTGTGTGAGGCACCCTTCCATCGGTGCTCCCATTGCATGCACTACTGCTGTCCATTGCCCACCATCTCGATTTCAAATTTTAGAAAAATGTGAGAAAATTTAGTTTTGCTAATTCCTCAACAAATATGCCTCCTCAACATCCAAATGTACAAGTATTTTACTTTTTTCTCCATAATTAAACTTTTTAGCGGATTAGATTTCTAAAAAAACTTAAAATTTACCCTTTTAATTTTTTTTTCCTGCACGGTGCACTTGAGCTGTTTAGATCGCATCGGTTCATGGTGCTGCCTGTAAATTTACAGGCCGCACCATGATTGGTGCTAAAGGTAACCGCACTGGTTTCAGTGTGGTACTGAAAATGTGTACCGTGTTTTAAAAAAAATACATAAATGGTGGTGTAGTCGGTTAACTGGACGCACCATTGACTATGTCGAAGTTCAAGAGGGCGGTGCGCTGACCAAACTATGCGCCCTGGGGTAGATATTTTATTCAATGCATTTCCCTACAGACACTGGTACATATTCAAAAGTGCGTTGATTTAAATGACCACACCGTTTACCATTTAGTGATGTCAGGAGGGCAGTGTGCTGACTAAACTATACGCCCCGGGGTACATAGTTTCGTCAGCGCATGGTCCTCTCGATACTATTACATAGTCAATTGTGTGGTCAGTTAAAACACCACACCGTTGACCGTGTAATGATTCCAGGAGGGCGGTGCGCTGATGAAACTATCTGCCCTAAGGCGAGTAGTTTGGTCAACGCACCGCCCTCTCGAACTTGTACATAGTCAACAGTGCGATCAGTTAAACGACCACACCATTGACCATTAAGTAATGTTTGGCAGTGCGTTGATGTAATTATCTGCCCTGAGATGGATAGTTTCATCAATGTACCATAGGAGAAAGTAAATTTCATGTTGTGCGGTGCATTGAAAATTTCCAGACGCATCGCAGATGGTGCACGATAAAAACAAACGCACTGGTACCAGTGCATGGCTGTTTTTTTTGGCTCACCAACTGTTTTTTTTTCAAAAAATTATATATATATATATATATATATAAAGTTGTATTTAATATGTGAATCATTCAGGGACATCAAGGGAGAGAAGAGAGGGAACAACAGGAACATATGGCAGACCAGTATAATGTGGTTCACCTATGGTAGGCATGAGAGAGGGAGAGACTTATGTACCCTCACCTTATTACGACAACCACCCAGTTTCTCCTAAAGGAGGTAGGCATCCTCAAGTTCTATGAGGAGGCTACATCCTTGAAGGGCCATAATGGGTTATTTCAACATCTTATCTTCAGGTGGAATGCCCACCGATAGGCTTTCCGGGTTGGTCCTAACTAATGGTATGTGCCCACTGAGGAGGACATGTATTTTATTATTGGCCTATCTAGAAGAGGGCATGATTTGCCCTCGTTCCCAGAGTTTTCCGTCGGCTATGCAACAAGGAGTCAGTTGGTGTACTTAGAGAGATACATTAGCACCGATATGTGCCAATATAATGTCTCCTGCAGATTTTCAGGTCTCCAGTGGTCAATTACGTATTGCTTCGTTTGGTGGAGAGGAGGTGAGGTGCCTCTCACTACTTCTGTTGACCATTGCACGCCATACTAGTGAAGGGAAACACATTAGTTTCTCGCTTTTATTTTATATTGATTCTTTATTAAAGGTGCCACAACTTGTGAGGTGGTCTACAATTTTTTTGTGGTAGTTCTGTACATATTTAGATAGATGTCATTCTCAGGCACAAGGGAGGGTGAAATTCCCTTTTGCTTCAGAGATATTTTGTTTATTTTTTTAGAGGTTTCCAGAGACAAGGCCTACTTTTGTTCGGAAACCTCGTAGGCCAATGTTGCACGTACGGGTGGAGATGTGGGGCCAGATGATGCCCAAGAGGGTTGAGTCTGAATTTTCCGTGAGGATATTTCATGATGCACTAGAGTTGCTATCCAGTGTTGATGATCACACCTTCATTCTGGTGCCATGTCCATATGATGGTTTGGATTAGCGAGGGTGTGCCAACATCCTCTTCACAGTTGATGAGCCACCAAATGAGAGAGGTAATATTAGTGTTTTCTTTAAATTTATTCGAACACGTTCTTTAACTTGTTTTTATTAAATTGTTTAATGAAATTGTCTAATTATTGTTGTGTACTTATATATATTTTGTAAATATTGGGTCATTTGTTAGCGATGAGATGCCACCACCACCAAATGATCCAGGTGTAGATCCCGCTGATGATCAGGAGATGGAAAATACAGAGGATCAGGCCAGTGACAGACCTGGTCCTCATGATCATGCGTAGATACTGACGTGTGTGAGGCATAGGCCTGACACTAGATTTAGGATGGAGTTGGGCGACCAACTCTATCAACTTCTAGTGGAGGAGGGAGTCAGGCCAACCACTATCAGAGAGAGATAGGCTGATGATAGGCTGATAAAGATATGGAGAGGAATGCCACATGATATGTTGACCCTGATGCGGCATGTGGTTGGAGCTACCAGCTTAGTGGCGTGGTTGTGGAGGGTCGTTCGACGTAGGTGTAGCGGAGATGCAATACGCCAACAATTGAGCAGCGCATCATCTGATGATCATGATCAGGGGAGTGATCATCGTTTAGCTAGTACTCCACCTCCTCCTCCACCTCGCGCCGGAGATGAGCAACCTCCAGCATCCAACTGTCATGATCATGAACAGGTTGGACCATCCACGTCAAGTCATCATGAGCAGGTAGTTGATCCTGATCAGCATGAGGCACCTCTAGATTAACAGGCATGTGATGATCGACATCTATCTGAGCATGTCGAGGCTGCACCATTGATTGAGCAGGCCTCGACTAGTACTACTATTGATGTACGACCAACTAATATTTGACATTTATATGCAGTTATATTACAATTGTATATTTTTGACATTATATATATATATATATATATATATATATATATATATATATATATGGTCCATGTATTTTATGTTCATGTTGTAGTTTTACTTAATTTACATGTTGGTGTTCATCATGATGTGTATATTATTAGGTCATGTTAGATATGTTCATTTAATGTGCAACTTGCAGCTAGATGTGTATGTAATAATAGTTATTTGACATGAGATGTATATTTGATGTCTGTGTTATGATGATGTTATACAATGCTTGTGTTTTGTTAGATGATCATGATCACGATGATTAGATGATGTTAGCGAATTTGAATGTGTTTTTTAGTCGAATATGATGTCTATACAATGGTTATCATGATCATGATTTTATTTTTAATATAAAAGCATGATATTTATTAAATATTATGTCGTGATTGTAATTGAAATTCTAATTTTAATTGTATGTAAAATTGTAAAATTGTAATTGTATGTAAAATATTTGTAAAATTTTAATTGTATTAATGTGAAATGATTGTAATTGTAAACTTGTAATTGCATGTAAAATTATAAAATTGTAATTGTAATTGTATGTGAAATTGTAAAATTGTAATTGTAATTGTAATTTTATGTAAAATTCTAATTGTAATTGTATTTAAAATATTTGTAAAATTTTAATTGTATTAATGTGAAATGATTGTAATTGTAATTTTAATTGTAATTGTATATATGTAAAATTGTAAAATTGTAATTGTAATTGTAATTTTATGTAAAATTCTAAAATTGTAATTGTAATTGTATGTAAAATTCTAAAATTGTAATTGTAATTGTAATTTTAATTATATGTGAAATTGTAAAATTGTAATTGTAATTGTATGTAAAAAATTTGTAAAATTTTATTGTATTAATGTGAAATGATTGTAATTGTAATTGTATATATGTAAAATTGTAATTGTATGTAAAATTCTAAAATTGTAATTGTAATTGTAATTGCAATTGTAATTGCATGTGATTGTAAAATTGTAATTGTAATTGTATGTAAAATATTTGTAAAATTTTACTTGTATTAATGTGAAATGATTGTAATTGTAATTGTATGTAAAATTCTAAAATTGTAATTGTAATTGTATTGTGAAATTGTAATTGTATGTATTATCATCATTCAATTTTATTAAAATTTGTAAATTTGTAAATTAATTGTCATTTTTGAACCATAACTATTGTAAGTAAAATGTATACCGTAAATATTGTTAAATTACAATAATTATAAAATTATAAATTTGTATGAATATAAATAATTGTAAAATAATAAATCTAGAATAATATGAATTTTTGTAAATAATAAAGTTTATAAAATAATGCAAATAAATTCGCGTACTTTAGAATTATCATTATTTTATTATGATCTTACATACAAAAAAAAAAAAACTTTAATACGCCATTGTTTTTGAGATCAACATAATTGAAAATTATCAAGTGAAATGATTTGAACATTAACACAATGAAAATTACCAATTAATTCAAAATACATATTATAATGTTTCGAAAAAAAGAGTCTTAGTTATAAGGTAATTAAGTCCTCTTCTTTATAAAAACCCATCTTAAAAAGTATAAATTATGAAATAACACATGTACCATATCACTCTATGTTATCATGATCGCCCACATTATCTTCCAGCTCGCTTGACATGATAACACTATTATTCTCAGAAATATGTTTTGATCTAGGGTCATGTCTCAATACGAACCACCAATCCCTATCCAACACAACTGGGTAAAAAACACTCGGTTGCAATGTTTGGGGAAAACATAGGGCTCCTTAGCTTCATCCCACATCTTTCTAGAGTTGATACATATCAGCTTACTATTGCGATCTTCCATTACATTATTATGATCAAAGGTGACCCACCACTTGCACCAAAATATAACACATTGGAAAGAAGATAAATCCACTTCAATGATCTCTTATATCTTTCTGACGTAACCTAACGTCCCTCATACTAGGTTTTGATCACGGTGGCTAGATTGACTAGATTGATCGAACTTGATTTCCACTCCACAGTCCTCTGTCATGTGTCCATCATCGACATTTTCTGTACGAAAATGGTGTCCATATGCCCACATAGATGGGAACAAATGCACCTATAAAAAATTTAAAAAATTATAGTGTCATGTATGTTATAATAACCTAATAGTTAAAATATGAAATATAGATGTAATTACATTTCAAAGGTGCATTATTAAGTTTAAAATGCGCATAAATAGATTATTACCGAGTGGGTGCATCCAATCCCTACGTTTAGTGCATCCTCTTCAGCATGTGGGTAACGACCGGTTGCACCGTATTTCTCTCTGACTTGGTCAACAACCCAACTATTGGGGCATATTTTTGGCATATTTTCTTTTAAAGGATTGGGATAAGGAAAACTTCTACCATTCGACCATCTAAATTATTTCCTGTCACTATCCCATTTCATCCTCTTTTGTTCCTACAATGCGACCCACGGTTGTGTCACTTAGGAATTTTAAATAACGAATTTATTGATTGCTTCAATTTCTGCATTCACTGATGAAATCAAACCGACATATAGTACATATGAGATCAAAATATACATTATATCAAAGTTCAACATGAATATTTACTTTATGTAAATTTGAAAAATTATAAGTCACTTACTCTTTATCAATTTCCTTTTTCCATTCATTTGGAGCAGCTCCCCTTCTCTTTTGTCTTCATCCTTTTCATCGTCCCAAATCACTGCACTTGGTATTTTGTCGATCTGCTTGATGTATTCACTAGCATAATAGAAAGACTCATACGATATGTACCCCTTTTCCATAGACCCCTCGGGTTTTTCCCTTTGATGAACAAAAAATTTCAATTTCTTCATGTACCTCTCTAAGAAGAACATCCAACAACAAGAAACCACCCCAACTAATTCTACCTCATCTACTAGGTGGATTAGAAGATGAACCTGCAAGTCCATGAAACTCCTCGACAATTCCTACTCAAACATACAAACAATCTCAACTATCTATTGATGTCACCGTGGAATGCTAGCCACATGAATCTCCTTTGACATGATCCAACGTAAAAATGTAGATAATTTAGATATGACACATCCTAGGTCTTGGGGGAATTCATGTTTCACACACCCACACACGAACAAAGGATAATGACATTGCAAAGTTATAAACACATGCAATGATATACAAAATTAGTTATGTTTTATGATCCATGCATGGGATAAAATTTATTAATATAAAAATAATAAAATCATGCTTTTGAAATTATACGTACTCTCAGAAGATTCAAATGGTCATGCGATTTCAATCCCGAAAAATGGTCATCCATGGTTAAGCGCGCCGTAGTGAAGACCCGTATGAAGATGGCACCCTCACACCCATTATAACTTCCTTTACCAAAGAAACATCATATTTTTTAAAAATCCAATGGACATCACCTTCTTTTAAATACCACGAATTAGAGGGACCAACGCCTGCCTCTGATCATTTACTTTCTAATCATCTTGGCCAATGTTTCTTTTTAGTTTTTGAAGTAATAATATCTTTCCTAACAACCAATGTGTCACTTTGTTTCGATGATATGTGCCTCCACAAAGAAGATGAAACATTTTTAAATTTATGCATGGGATCTAATAAGTGGGTAATCTTAAGATGCTCCCAATATGGGAGGTTATAAAAGATAGATTTCATTTTCATCACAGTGGGAAATTTCTCAACATAGGTGTCGAAGAATTATAGATCATCGAACATAGGCTCCCCATTTGAATAGAACATTTCTATGAACTCCTTCTCCTTCTCTCTCTCATATGCTCTAAGTAATTAAGCTGGTGTAGTTATTGGAGGCCTTTGGGTTCTCTCTCATTTACCATTGAAAGCAGATGCTGCTATTTTGTAAGGGTGTTCTTCTGGGAGGAATACCCTGGAGTAGTCATACACTAGATTTCATAGGTTGTTGGACTATCTAGCTTTCAGAGAAGGTCCACAACATTTACATCCAAAATACCCTTTTGTTACAAGACCTGCAAGATTATTGTATACAATATATATGCATGGCACATTAAATAATATCACGAAGATAAGAACAATTACAATGAATTAAATAAGTAATATTCAAAAGAATATTGTTACGTATATAAAAAAATAAATAAACATGTAATTTACCAGAGAAAACTCCTAAGCGTGGATAATCATGTTTCGTGTAAGCACATATGCCATACAATATAAAAATCCTCTTTGTTGCGATGGGTCTTGATACATCGTATACATTTATCCCATCCCATAATTCCTTAAATTCATCTACCAGTGGTTGTAAGTAGACATCCATATTATTCACTTGTCTTCTACCAGGGACTATGAGAACTGACATAAGATGTTCATTCTTCACGAACAACCATGGGGGAACATTGTTATTGAACACTACTACATGAAAATCAGAATACTTGGTGTTCTCAAGGGAATATGGGTTGACGCCATCCATGGCTATGCTGAGTCGTAGACTTTATACTTTAGCCTTGAATTTTTTGGGCCATGTATCCTCTATATGCTTCATGGATATTGAATCTATTGGGTTTCACATATCTCCCAACTCACTTCTGTGTGAGGCATGCCATCCCTGCAACATATGTAATTATTTGTAATGAAAGAGCCTTTGAATCATTGGGATTATAGGCATGTGCCTCAATATCTTAAAAGGAGGACCACATGATTTACCCTTCTTTTTTTATTTATCATACCTGTCATGCCCACATTTTGGACATATCTCTTTGTCTGCATATTATCCTCTATACATAATACAATCATTTGGACATGCATGATATGATATGTACTCAACACCCAACATTTTCAACAATTTCTTTGCCTCTTCATAGCTACTGGGTAAGACATTATCACTTGGAAGAACCCTATCTTTGAATAACCTGTAGTTGGTGATCACAGACAATATTAAATGTACATTAATTCTGATATAATTATTAACGTTTATAAAATTGACCATTTGTAATGTTCATTGTGTGACTATTTCTCAAAATATAAGGGAGGACTTTATGGTAAATTAACTCAAAATTTCCGAGAAACATGCATTTGAAAAGACAAATTTTTCTTTCAAGTTGTACATCAAAATCATTGTCCCCAACTAGATAGAATTTGACTGACCTCTAGGTCCAAAGAGAGGGGTGGTGGAAGCAAATTTAAGGCTTTCGAAAAATGTGTCAGCGATATGAGCATCATCCCCTAGTTGATCATCGTTCTGGAATGCATCTAACAATATTGTCTCCATGGCAGTCATATCCCTGAAGTAATCATCCATACCAACCTCTATTGGATTGCCTCCATTATCATCTTGTGAAGAACTACTATTGTTGTAGTCATTCCTAATTGGTGAATTTGGATGTAGTGGGAATTGAATAGGTGGTTGATTCAACCATTCTTGGTATTGTTCCTCTCCGATTTTTTCTCTTAATTTAACCTTCTCTCGATTTGACATTGTCGTGGGGTGCAACAGAAGATGGTAGGTAGGTCGCTCATCATCACTAGAATCCTAATAATTTCAAAAAATATATTTGAACATGATTAGTACAAAATCTCTTATATCAATTAGTAAGCACATTGACAATGCATGATTAATTGGTTTGATATTGAAATAATTACATTAATATACTAAACAATTATTATTACCATCATTGTCCCAGGATTGTGGCTAGAATATGCAATATTGTTACAATTGGTAGGGTGAAGCGGTTGTCCATTTTCATCTACCAAATGCGCCTTGCGGTATGCTGCTCTTGATAAGAGCTTCCGATGTTTTGGAGCTGTTTGAATATTTTGTGCATCTGAAATCGATTTTGAATATGCACGAACCTACAAATTTGTATACATTATAAATTTTATTAAGCTAATTGACATGGATAAAAAACATAAATTCAATTAGATAATGAAAATATAAATAAAATCTGAAGTAAATATTATGTCTCGAGATGGATAGGGAGAACTCCACGATGGACATTGAGAAATATTATGGAATGAAAAGGATTTTGAAGAATTATCCATTCGATATAATTATGATATTTTCTCCCAGCATTTGAGCAAAATCAACAATAAATTTTGGTGTACACACCTAAAATTAATTTCGGTGCCTTAAAAATGAACTTATTGTTATCAGTGCTAATGTACAGATAATCGCACCGGTGCACTTTAGTTACTGTGCACCGGTGCGGTGTTATTAATTGACACATGGGTGCCAAATAGCCGCAAATAAAAAAAACGAAACTTTATTTTTTTAGTGAAAAAAAAACAGTAAATTAAAAAATGGCGGCAAAATATTTTCGAAAATCTAATTTCATAAAAAAATTCTTTAAATAATAATTTTTTTTTCATTATTTCATTATTTTTGCAAAACATTTCAAGGAGATATTTGCACGAGACATACCTGGAGCAAGAGAGCATGAGAGCACTGTGAAGCAGCGAAATACTTTTAGACAGAACTATTCATACAATCAAAATTCCAAACTCCGGTGATTCAAACCTTGTAGCATAGAATTTCAAACCATCCGGTGATTAAATTTTATTGTTTTTTTTACATTTTCTGCAGTAAGTAAAAATTTTAAATTTACTGTTCATTTTAAGAAAAGAAAAAAAACAGAAAAATCCATTCTTACGCTAAACCCTTGATTCTTTTTGTTTATGTCATTTCCTCTTCCTATTTCTGTGACTTCAGAATTAGGGCTTTTCATTTTAGATTTATAGGATTTGTATTGCTATATATAGGCCTATGACTTGTAACCCACGGGACAAATTGCATAGTTGGATCCCAATCCATGTCGGCCCTTACGTGAATTTAAAAAAAAAAGGAATTTTTTAATCGATGCACCTTGCGTAAAATAGCGCACCGCGCACGTACTGTTTGATAAAAAAAGTTAAAAAACATATATTTTTTTAATCCGTGCGCCATATGTAAAATAGAGCACCAGTGCGCGATTTCATTATAGCACACCGCATACCTATTGTTTTAATTTAATTTAATTTAATTTTATATCTATGTTAAGTGGCACACCTTTTAACATATAACACACCGAGTCTCCTTGTTGACCGAGAGCACTGTACGGTGGTCCCTTTTTTTCGCAGTGCGTTTATAAGAATATGCTGCACCGCCTCCTCCATGACATCATATGCAAAAAAACTAACACTAGAGGATTTTTATTAATTTTTCTATGTTAATCGGTGTGCTGGTTAACATATAACGCATCGGTTCTCCTGATTGATAGAGAGCACTATACGATGTTTCTATTGTTTTGGTGGTGCGTTAATAAGAACACGCTGCACCGACGTTGGTGCGTACATCATTAAAGGCGCATTATTTTCTTGATTTTTTTTTTTTTACCTGAAAAGTTTATGATTTATTTATAAAATATATTAATGAATGGAATGGTACAAGTTTCATATTGATAAAGAAATGGCTAACAAGAGATAAAGTAACAAAAATACTGATAGCACAGCAAGAAAAGAAAAAAATCCAAGTTCTTTGTAAGTTATTTAAGAAAATTATTATTTTTGAACTATATGTAAGTTTAACTAATATGTATTGTTTACTGTCTATCATGCAGAGCCACAAAATGATGAAGCTCGATAATATTATTTCTAATCTAGGACAAGAAGAGCATAAAAGCTTGATGGAAAAATTGTAAAAGGATGAATCAGGTGAATGAAAAAATACTATCCAATATGAGTTTCTTTTTTTAATTTTCATCAATAATATACTTTAAATTATTAAATAACATGTTTCAAACAATCTATTAATTCACATATGTTTAATGTTCTACAGGGACCAACAACATAGAAAAAGAATGTTGTTCTAAGAAAAGAACAAAATAGAACATGCAAATGAAAATGAGTTGCTCCTTAGCTCATGTGGAGTGGTGTTGGAGGTTAACGAAAGGGGGATTTTTTTTTACAAAAATTTGAGGGATCTAATGGAACGAATGTATAGACATTATTTCCACTTACAATACAAAAATCAATCCAATGATTCCAAGATTCAATTTTTATCTAAACTAGAGGATGAGTTTCCAGAGAATTGGTCAATGAGACATGTCATACTTTTAATAGCAAAAACGTACAACAACAAAAAAGAAGGAATGAAAAAGTAATATTCTTTTAAATGTTTTTCTAGAATTATATGTATATATTACTAGAAATAAATCATTTATAAATATCACTTTTGTTATATTTACTTTTCATATATCAATATACAACTTAAATAGTTTATTGTCATGTTACATTTTTAGGAAGATTATGAAAATCTCAAAGGATGAACAAGCTGATATCATAAATATGCCCGTAGGAATGTTCAAAAAGGTGTACAAGCAGATGGTCAAAGAAATGGACATAATTGCATCACACGAGGAGCCTTCTAAACAAAACGTGCTTCAAATGTAATATTTAATCATTGAGTTTTTCGATTAGGTACAATAAATAAACAATTTAGTATTAAATATTAATTTTAAAGTATTTTCTTGCAGAAAAGAAAAGAAAATGGAACCCATTCAGGACATAAAACAGGATGAAAAGGAAGAAAAGGGTTGATATCTAAGTTTGTGTGTAATTGTTACTTCCTTATAACAACTTAACTATATTTCATTTTTGTATATTTTAAGTTGTTTTACAACAATCATAATTGAATGTCTTCAAACCGGTGCTAACATACAAAGACAAACCATTAGATGAATTGATTGACATTCAGGGTTAAATACGGGTTGTCAATATATGTTGGCATATCAAAAATTAATTGTGGAATTTGTAAGCATCTATCGATCTTGTTTTACTTACCTCTGTCTATAATTAATAGAACAAAAAAATCTTTTATATTAAATATTTGATTTGTTATGGGGTATAAAACTTGTAGGAAACAAAGTATAGAAATGCACCAACAAATGAAATGTTGAAAGATGGCATGAAATTTGGTTTTGAAAGAATGTGTATAGTTCATGAGTCAATTCTTGTTATGGTACGTCATTTCTTTTCAATTTACATTGATGTATATTATTTAATATTGCAATTTTCATTATTCTCACCAATGTATATACACTCATTACAATTTATTTTTATGTTTGTATATGGAAGGTGAAGAAGAAGAAAATAATCAACACCGTGAACAAAAAATTCCTCAAAATAACCCAAGTCATGGAAGTAGCTCGAGCAGTGACAACAGTTTAAGCGAAGAATGGTGATCATTATGTTTGGATATCAAAGCAAGGCGTTGTATTTTTTGAAATATTTGTCCGTGAAATCATACGTTTTGTTTAATGTAATGGACATAGTGTCCTAATTGAAAGACAAAGGGATACCAATAACTGTCCCATTTTTCATGAAAAAGAGTGTCTTATTCATATATATAATAAAATACATTTTAATTTATTCTATTGCATTCTCCATTGTTACTGTGAAATGTAACACCACTGATTAAATATACGGATGACTAAATATTATAATGAAGAGATGTGAAATCTGATGATATGATATAAAAAATTAATCCAAACATCATATTCAAATGCACTAATAAAAATTTAATTGATATGAAAGCTGTTATAAGATATGTGTCTAATTTTGATGAATAATGAATTTTAAAAAATCACAATAATTATGATATGATATAACAAATTAATACAAACATCACATTCAAATGCACTAATAAAAATTTAATTGATATGAATACTGTTATAAGATATGTGTCGACTTTTGATGAATAATGAATTTAAAAACATCACAATAATTGCACTGTCACAGGTCGATGTTTCTAAAAAATACAAAATGAACACCGGTGCGTTTTAGTTACTATGAACCGGTGCATTTTTATGTTAAAGCGCACTAGTGCGTTTCAACCAATGGGCACCGCACAAATACCAATACCAATTAGAATGCTCGGTGCGTTTGTGTGATACTAAGCACTAGCGTGTTTATGTGAGACTGCTCACTAGTGCATTTCTACGACCTATGGACACCGCACAAATACCAATACTAATTAGAATGCTCGGTGCCTTTGTGTGATACTGCACGCCAGTGCATTTGTATAATAATACGTACCGGTGCATTGATACGACCTATGGGCACCGAAAAAATACTAATACCAATTAGAACAACCCGGTGCGTTGTATCACCTACAGTGCGCTTAGTGCGGTTTTAGACCTTAACGGACCGGTGCATGCACCTTCGACCACACCTGGGAGAATCTCTAGATGACACACATTGGGACGTTGCTAAATTCCCTAGGGCATCCTAAATTTATTTTCCATCCCTGTGATTGGTAGGTTTACGATACCGGTGCATTCACTGTAAAATGCATCAGTGCGTTGACACCTGATTAGTGCACCGATTAGAAAAATATCCATAACAACCTTCGGCCGCCCAGTTTTTTTTAGTTGTGGTTAAATTCTGTTAGAAGCTCTGCCAAAACCTCCATTGCTGAAAACGGAAGTTGTAGCAAATGTTTTTTTTGAAAATTTTGGCCAATTTTATAACACTAAAAACCTCCGTTATAACCTCCACTAGAGGGTCTTTTCCTTGTAGTGATCAATGAAAATTATACAAGAGATCATTTTAAAAACATGCAATATGATATATCTAATTTAAATAATTATATACTAAATTAAAGTGAAACGAAATATTACATACCACAAAAATGTGTTAGTCCTGGGGCATCATGAATTGTCCATACAAGCATTCCCTGACATTGAAATCTCTTCTGCTTGATTGGTTTAGTGATGTCATACATAGTGATTCCATGCCATAACTTTATTAGCTCATCGATAAGAGGCTCGATATATACATTCATATCTTTGACCTGGTACTTACCTAATTGTTCAAAATTACAGTACATAATTACTACCATGATATGTATATATAAGTAAGTAAGTAAATAAAAGATATTATGAAAACAATGAGACAAATGAAAATGTTACATTCGAAAAAATAATGTATCAAATACTTGGAATAATCATAGTCAACATTATGTGCTTCCTCTTTATTGACATCTAAGGAGGAATGTTATTGTTGATAACGAAAATAGGCCACACTGAGTAAGTAGACCTAAGCTCTCTGAATGGATTAACACCATTAGCTACCAATGAAATCTTGACATTACGAGGTTCATTTTTAAAATCTACATATTTTTCCCCGATTTCCCTAAATGCAGAACCATCTACAGGCATTCAAAGAAAATCATATCCACTTCTATTCTTTGAATGGTAATCCATAAATTGTGCTATGCTCTTACACTTGAACATTCACTGCAAACGTGGGATTATGGGAATATGATGACAAACCTTTTGAGGCACCTCTTTTGTTAGTTGATCGGTTCTATATCTACTTGTACCACATTTCAGACATTCTGTTTGTTGGAAAACTGTAATTGATGGAAAAGGAGCACAAATGAGAAGCACCAAAATTATTATTAAGGCAAAGGAGCAGAGAAGCAACATAAATAAGGCAAAGGAGCAGAACAAGAAATGATGCAGTGAGAAAGCATAAAAGAGAGGTAGAGGAGCAGGAGAGAGGCAAGGAGCAGCATTAGACCATCAACAAAGGCAATGGAGTAGAGAGGAGCAACATTAAAATCAAAGGAGAAAAGGTAGCTAAGGCAGCAAAGGAACAAAGGCATCAAAGGCAGTTAAGGCAATAAAGAAGCAAAAGAGAATATTAGGAGCAACAAAATGCAGTAAAGAGATAACAAAAATTATAGGAGCAGCATGACAAAGAGGCAAAGGAAAATTGTGAACTAGATGGGTCGAGTTGGACTGTTCTGCATTCAAAAAAGGGCATGAGGTCACGTGCATATAATGTGAAGACTGTGTTGTATGGTGAGGAGCACAATGTAACCTCAGGGGAATGGTGAGGAGCACAATGTATACATATCGTTGCATTTCTTTTAATTGATAGAATACGAATAGTGAACGAAGTTCATATGAAATTCGTTGGAGATCAAAGTATGGCAGAATGAGTTTTATTATAGACGCGATTCTATTGACAGAGATTAGTGTGCAGGTGGAACGGATAGAGAGGATCAAGTTGCAGAAATGATAGCGAGCGATGGAAGAACCAGATCACAGAATATGGTTGGCACACATCGCAATCGACGACTTTTATATTTACGTGTTAAGCAATCGTAAGTTAAATTGTTTAAGTTGCAATGTGATGAAGTGAACATGTGTGGGTGTAGGTCCATCGCATATTGCATAGTGCATGCGATACAATATAACTGTCAACGGCATAGAGGTAAAAGTTCAAAATGCCGATTTGCGATGGGTTAAATTCCGCGACATGCGATAAGGTTTTCGAGCTGATTGTTAATGAGTTAAAATATACAGTTTGTGATGAGTTAAGAATTGTGGTCTATGATCTGTCTAAAGCTATTGAGTTGCGATAAAGTGACCGAATGTTGCGTGCTTCTGATTTTATGTGGGCCCATAACCCATAGGTCCATTTATTATATAAAAGTTGAAGTTTTGATGTAGATGGCATGGTAGGTGACATGGCAGATGATGTGGCAATGATGTGGCACCCCCGATAGGACCTGAACCCTTATACCTCATATTACAAATCACAATCTCAGGAGGATAGCACCCATGGACCATGTTGAATCGCAGAAATGCGAAGTGCGATAAAGAGCCCGAATGAGATGTAATTTCAAAGGTGAACCCCAAAGGATCTCAAATCCAAATGTAAAGTATTTAATTTGATTCAATCACGTCAGAGGAGGAAAAGGAGGATTATAAAGTAAAACCTTTGGAATTCTGAAATGCGATAAGTGACTGGACACGATATCGTACAAAGTTCCTTTTTAATATTTTTCAGGTCCAGGGTTTTATGTGGTTACACCAGTTTATAAATAAAATTATTAATGCAGGAGTAGACTCGGGTGAAAAAGACTTGACACTTGTGCAGAGGTGTTATGCATTTGTGGCTATTTATCAAACAAAAGTTTGAACGTGGAGGCAGACTCGGGTAAGTGACCCGACACAGAGTGAAGAGCATAGAATATTGAACGTTGCGGTTAATATATATAATAGGAAGAGTCGGGAAAAAGTCTGTTATGTTACACTGTTTGAAACATGGGCAACATGGGTCGAGTTAGGAAAAAAGGAGGTTATGCAAAACAGTTAGAATATAATAGCAGAAACATAAAAGACAAAGGGACAACAAGCAGAAGAGGAAAAATGCAAAACAAAGCTAAGAAGTTGAAAGGGATGAGTTGAAATATTTTGTATGAATGTAAATTTTTGATATATTTTATATTGTTTGTGATGTAAAGGCAAGTCTCCAAAGAAAAGAAAAACTCCATTTGATTTTGAAATAAATGTATCTATTGTTGTAACATCCTGAATATGCTGAGTGAGGAAATGAGTGGGTGGAAGGAAAAGAGTCATGCCTGTTCACTTCATATTCCCGTATATAATGCAAACAACCATGAATTTATCTCTATCAATGATGTTATTGTAATGTGCATAGAGACATTAGAGAGCGGAAGAATTAGAGAGAGATGATAGAGATGCTGTGCACATCAGGAGTTGATATGAAGCAAAAATGTAGGCTGAAAAAGAAATAGTGAAGAAGGAGTAAAATAGAGTGATATCCAGGTAAATCAGCATATGATTTTTTTTGTAGTGTGAGGGAGTTGGAGCTTCCATATCAAGTTGTAGCTTGATAAATGTCCAGTTGTATCTGGTTGAGGTAGGAGCCTCCTGTGGGTTGTAGCCTGCAGAAAATACATGGGAGTTGGTGCTTCTGTTTCAAGTTGGAGCTTGATAGATGGCCAGTTGTAGCTGGTTGAGGTAGAAGCCTCTTGTGGGTCGTAGCCTGCAGAAAATAGACGGGAGTTGGAGCTTCCTTGCAAGTTGTAGCTTGCAGAAATTGAGGTAGTAGCCTCCTGTAGGTTGGAGCCTACAGAAAATCAGTTGTGAGAGGGAGTTGGAGCTTGCCTTTGCATCACAACAATAATAATATGTGGTTTTCTCCCTTATGGGTTTCCACTTATATCTGTTTTCTATGTGCATAATGATTATGTGTTGATGTATTGTGTTTAATCTCCTTATTACTTGCCGCCCACATATTAAGTTTGCTTATTCATTATATATTAAGTTTCTTATAAAATGGAGGTGTAAATAAGTTTAAAGAAAAGAGTTTAAATGTCCATGAATGTACTAAAATTATTCACCCCCCCTCTCAGTTTAGCTAAGGGTTCATCAATAGGTATCAGAGTGGGTTCCTTCAGTAACAATTTAACAATTGGAAGGAGGTCCTAGGTCCCCAAAAATGGCTAGCCTAGAAGGACGCTCAACAAATAAAGCCCCATTTTTTACTAGCACAAACTATGCTTTCTGGAAAATAAGAATGAGGACATACTTAATGTCTCTAGGAATAGAATCTTGGGCTGTTGTGGAAAAAAAATATGCACCAAAGGATACAGACACCGAGGAAGAAGCTAGACAAAATTTCAGAGCTAATGAAAAAGAAATGAATGCACTCTTAAGCAGTCTAAGTGAGTCAAAATTTATCAAAGTAATGCACAGTAAGATTGCCAGAGATATCTGGGATACTTTAGGAAATATTCATGAGGGAGATACAAAGGTGAATATGGCCAAACTACAAGCACATAAAACTCAGTTTGAAAACTTAAAAATGAATGAAGATGAAGATATAGTTGCATTCTTCTTAGGAGGTGCAGAAGTTGTGAATATCATGATAGGCCCAGGAGAAGAAATTAAAGAAAGTGTTGTAGTGCAAAAATTATTGAGATCTCTGCCACCCAGGTCTAATCCTAAGGTTTCTGCCATAGAAGAAACAACAAAATGGGAAATCTTGACCAGGAACCAATTACTTGGCAACCTAACAGCATATGAGATGAGACTTCCTAAAGGGAAGTCAAACATGAGGGAGGTTGCCTTTAAAGAAGACCTGTGCATAGAAGAGAAGGAATAAACATGCTCATGCTCTGATGAAGAAGAAGCCAAATTTGTCACAAGATTGGATAGAAGCACAGGTAAGTACAAAGGTAAATGTCCATTGAAGTGGTTTAATTATGGAAGAGTGGGGAACTATGCTTCAAAATGTCCTCATAAGAAAATAGAGAAAATATCAATAGGGAAAGAGAAAATAAATTTCAGCAATAGGCAGAAAGGGAACATATTTAATAGAAGAACATTATATTCTCAACAAGACATCAATGCATCTGAGAGCTCAGATGAATCCCCCAATGAAGAAGGAACATCAGAATTCATTTTGATGGCCAAGGAAGAGCTTGAAAAAGATTTCCTGGAAATTGAAGAAGAAGGTGAGGTAGATCTTGAGGGGGAGTTGGTGAGTGCCTTAAAGGAAATAGATGGACTCAAGCTCAAGACTAGAAAACATAATGCAATCCTTCTGAAACATGTAAGGAATAACCAAACTATGAAGATTTTATTAAGTTGCACTAGGGGAATTTTGAGGTCTAAAATGGGCCTCCTAAGGAAAATGTACAATCAAAATTCACTTTATGAGAATCAATCACATTTTAGGGGATGACATCATCCCTAATGGTTGAGGTGGCATTACTTGAGTTAAAGGTATTTACTTGTCACATTCTCAATGGTGGATAAAAACTCATGGTTAACCATGGTAGTGCTCTAAGTACATTTAAAGTCAAAGTAAAGTACTCATAATAGATGTCATTTCACATTTTTTGAGTAAAAAGATATTATTATCATTTCATATTTCTTGAAAGAAACAATGCATATCCCTATACATTTATTATATTATATTATATTATTTTTATATAGTATATCAATTACATGTTATTGTACAATTTAAATAATATTAAATTTTAATTAATAACATATAATATAATTAAGAATTTATAAATTTATATTTATATTTTATTTTAAGTTATTTAAGTACAAAGGAAAAATGCATTAGTTGTTCAATGATAATGACTTTTTCTTGAAAAACTCATTCTTATTTATAGTCACATAAATACAATTTTTTTATTAATTTTATTTTGGTACAATTTTTAAATTGAATTTAACTATGGTTACATGGATTGGGGTGCAAAAAGTAAATTGAAAATTCATAAATATTATTTTATTGGTTTAGCTATTATTTTATTATTTCCTTAGGAGGCCCATTTTAGACCTCAAAATTCCCCTAATGAAAATTGAAATAGAAGAAGTAAGGAAAGTAGAAGACATTCTGCTGCAACAAATAAGAGAGAAAAGTCAGGAATGCGGAAGATTGGAAGAAGAGGTGGTGAGTCTGAGAAAGAAATTGGAAAAGGCTCAAACTGATTTAACAATGAACATTCAATAGATAAAAGGTACTGAAATATTCGACATGATATTAAATGCACAAAGATCTCCTCTTGTAAAAAATGGGATAGGATATGAAGGAGAATCCAGAAAGTCAAAGGTAGAGGGTAAGAAAGCTATTACATTTGTGAAAGATGTCCTAAAAGAAAACGTTAACTCCCATCAATCTGAGAACAAAAATGTGGGAAACCCTTCAAATCCTCACGAGCTGCAACAAAAACCCACCATAAGGAAAGCCCTGGAAACAAAAGAAGTAAACAACCAAGAAACATTCCAGCACAAATCAAATGGCTTCCAAAGACAAAATTTTCATATGACTAGATGGAATATCCCCAAACAACCTTCTTTGTCAGATACAGATACTACTTCCATGGGTATTGATTTTGCTGTGAAAGTTTCAGTCATAAAGCCATGGAGTGCAGAGTGTATATAAAGACACTGGAGTATGGAAACTCAAAGGGAATTGAGAACAATGGTGGATTCACTCATGTACATAATCCATTCTGAAATACAATCAAACTTTTTTGCTGCCATAATAATGGGCACAAGTATTACAAATGTCCTCTCAAAAACTGTGATCCATCTCCTCAGAAAATTTATAGAACAAACATATGCATGCAATGGAAAAGTTAGCTAAATAAATGTGATCTCGTTCTAATTTCTCAAGATCAGAATAGTGAATGGTATGTGGACAGTGGGTGCTCAAAACATATGATTGGAGACCGAAGCAAGTTTGTAACTTTTGATGAAAATAAATCTGGGAATGTAACATTCGGTAATGATAGAGAAGGGAAAATCAAGGGAAAAGGCACAGTCAGCCTGAATAATGGAAGAGGAGAGGCTCAGGATGTACTGTTTGTAGATGTTCTAAAAGCCAATCTGCTAAGCGTTAGTCAAATTTTTGATAAAGTTTGTGAGGTCCTTTTCAAAGCCCAATATTGTGAAGTAAGGTCAATCACCACAAAAAATACCTTGGTCAAAGGTGTTTGAACATAGAGTAATGTTTATATAGTGGAATAGGAGAATGAAGCATGCCACATCAGTAAACTTGACAAATCTTGGCTATGGAATAGAAGATTGGGACATATAAATTTTGACCACATCATCAAACTGAGCAAAAATAAAGCTGTCAGAGATTTTCCTGCAATAAAGAAGCCACCAAATACCATATGTAAGTCCTACCAACTGGGAAAACAAACTCACACATCGTTCAAATCTAAAGACCAACTATATACAAGTAAGCCTCTTCAGCTTGTACACATGGACCTGTGTGGACCTTCAAGAACAAATGCACCAGGTGGAGAATCGTATTTCATGCTTATAATCATTGATTTTTCCAGATTAACATGGGTGGCATTTCTCATATACAAATCTGAAGCATTTGAGAAATTTAAGATAATCAAGGCATTGGCAGAAAAATCAAACTGGATGTAAACTAAAATGCATCAGATCAGACAGAGGAGGTGAATTCACAGGTGATGCTTTTGCAGACCTGTGCAATGAATATGGGATAAAGAAAGAATTTACAGTTGCATATACACCTCAACAGAATGGAGTGACAAAGAGGCAAAACAAGTCTGTACAACAGACTTCTATAGCCATAATGCAAGAAAGAAGCATTCCCCAAACCTACTAGGAAGAAGCAGTACACACATTTGTTCATATTCTCAACAAAGCTCATCTCAGACCAAATTGTGACAAAACTCCATATGAATTCTGGCATGGGAAACTGACATCAATTAAGCACTTTAGAGTCTTTGGCAACAAATGTTTCATAAAGAATAATGATGCAAAATTGGGGAATTACGATGCAAGAGCTGATGAAGGAATATTTTTGGGATATGCATCAAGGGTTAGAGGTGCTACAATAAAAGACTGTATAAAATTGTGGAAAACATTGATGTGAGATTCGATGAAGAACTACTAGACAAAACCAGATGTACAAACTGTGTCAATCTTCCAAAATGATCATCAAGATGAGAATCAAGAAAATAAATAACGGAACGAGACAACATAAGAAACAAAAATAACCTTAAAAGGACCCTCGAGACACACTCAGAAGAACCATCCAGAAGATCAAATCATTGGAGACAAGAGTGCAAGAGTCCAAACTTGAAGACAAGTAGTTGAAAAGACTGAGGAAGCGTAACTATTCATGTTGTCACAGATAGAACCAAATAATTTTGATGAAGCCAACAAAGGCAAAAATTGGATAAATGATATGAATGAAGAATTAGACTAGATTGAGAAGAACAAGACCTTGGAGTTAATATCAAGACATGTTGGGAAAAATGTCGTTGGGACAAAGTGGATATTCAAGAATAAGATGAATGGACAAGGTCAGGTAATCAGAAATAAAGCCAGACTTGTATGTAAGGGATAATTTCAAATGAAAGGACTTGAATATGATGAAACTTTTTCGCCTGTAGCAAGAATGGAAGAAATTAGAATGTTTCTGGCTTTTGCATGCTATCATGATTTCAAGGTATATCAAATGGATGTGAAGTTCGCCTTCTTAAATGGAGATCTAGAGGAAGAAGTCTACATGGAACAACCTGAAGGCTTCTCCTTAGCAGATAAGCACAACTATGTTTGTAGATTAAAGAAAGCCCTATATGGTCTCAAACAAGCACCACATGCATGGTATTCTAGGATGGACAAGTAATTTCAAAAACAAGGATTCAAGAAGGGAGGAGTAGACAACAATATATATATATAAAGGTTGATGAAAATGATCTTTTAATTATAGTGGCATATGTAAATGACATCATGTTTGGCAGAAACAAGGATGAGTTAGTAAAAGGATTTGCAGAAGAAATGAAGTCAGAATTTGAGATGTCTATGATTGGATAGCTTACCTTCTACCCAGGACCTCAAATTCTACAAAAGAACAAAGGCATATTCATTTCATAAGAAAAATACTTGAGAGACATGTTGAAAAGATTCCAAATGGAAGACTGCAAACCTGCTTCAACTCCCATGAACATTGGACGCAAGTTATGTGCTAATGATGGATCTGCAAATGTAGATCAAAGACTTTACAGATCTATAATAGGAATTCTGCTATACCTAACAGCCTCTAGACTAGATAGTATATTGGTAGTAGGACTTGTGGCAAGATATCAACCAACACCAAAACAAAATCACCTGCTAGAAATCAAGAGGATATTTAGATACTTGCAAGGAACTGAACATTATGGCCTATGGTATCCAAAGGCAAATATTTCACATTAACAACATATACAGACGCAGATTGGGCCAACTGTGTGGATGACAGGAAACACACAAGTGGAGGTGCATCCTATTTGGGAGAAATTTTGGTGGCATGGTTAAGCAAGAAGCAAACATCTATCTCTTTATTTACAACAGAAGCAGAATACATCACAGCAACAGCTTGTTGCACACAAGTGATGTGGATGAAACAAACCCTTCAAGACATGAAGGTAAGCATCACTGAACCTATTTATATCAAATGTGACAATACAAGTGCAATAAGCATATCAAAAAATCATGTGCTTCATTCGAAAACCAAGCACATCCCAATAAAGTACCACTTCCTCAGAGAACAAGTAGTAGAGAAAATAATAAAGATGGAATACATCCCAAAAAAGGAACAGAATTCAAACATATTTACAAAACCTCTTGCTAGAGAACCATTCCAATATCTAAGAGAGAAACAAGGGATAATGTCTGCAGATGATACTCTTTGATATGATCAGAAAACAAAAACAAAAAAGTGAAAAAATGCACCAGAAAAAGCTGCATTATCAGGAACAGAAACAGTGCAGGTGGCCAACCAGTATCAGATAAGAAACATCATTCCAGGGGGAGAGAAACCATCAGCCATGAACATATAAGTAAAGAGGAACCTCAAATGCTACTAAAGATAAATACCGATGAAGAAATTCTCCTGATTTTAGCCAAAAATTTCAACAGTCTAGCACATTTCTGCATTATACATGCAAATGCAATGAATCTCAAAGTATTCTCCCAACATTACTTACAAACTAAATGGAGTATTAGTCCCAGCCAGGTATGTGGAAAAAATGAAGAATACTTATGCAAAACTCTAGTAATGCAATGATGGACAATACACTAGAAAATGGTGTAACCCTTTGCCATTGATGTCAAAGGGGGAGGAAAAGCAAGCGGAGGAAGATATACACTTCTCAGAATGAAAGGGGGAGGAAGTGTTTCCATCAATTCCAAAGGGGGAGACTATTGGAAATATTGTCATTGATGGCAAAGGAACACAAAGGAGAATCACCCAAATTATCATTAAGGAAAAGGAGCAGAGAAGTAGCAACAATAAGGCAAAGGAGCAGATTAGGAAATGATGCAGTGAGAAAGCATAAAAGAGAGGTAGAGGAGCAACAGAGAGGCAAGGAGCAACATTAGGCCATCAATAAAGGAAAATGATCAGAGAGGAGAAACATTAGAATCAAAGGAGAAAAGGCAACAAAGGCAGCTAAGGCATCAAAGGAACAAAGGCAGCAAAGGTAGTTAAGGTAGCAAAGAAGCAAAGGAGAAGATCAGGAGCAAAAAAATGCAGTAAAGAGATAACAAAAATTATAGGAGCAACATGACAAAGAGGCAAAGGAGAATCATGAATGAGCTGGGTCGAGTCAAACTATTCTGTGTTTAGAACAATGCGCGAGGTCATGTGCATATAATGTGAAGACTGCGTTGTATGGTGAGGAGCACAATGTAACCTCAAGGGAATGGTGAGAAGCATAATGTATACATATTCTTTGCATTTCTGTTAATTGATAAAATACGAATAGTGAACGAAGTTCCTATGAACTTCATTGGAGATAAAAGTATGATAGAATGGGTTTTATTACAAACACGATTCTATTGAAAGAGATCATTGTGCGGGTGGAACGGATGGAGAGGATCAAGTCGTTGAAATGATAGCGAGCGATGGACGGACCAGATCACATAAGACGGTTGGCACACATCGCAATCGGTGAATTTTATATTTACATGTTAAGCAATCGTAAGTTAATTATTTAAGTTGCGATGCGATGAAGTGAACATGTGTGGGTGTAGGTCCATCACATATCGCATAGCGCATGCGATACGATATAAATGTTAACGACGTATAGGTAAATGTTTCAAATGCCGATTTGCGATGGGTTAAATTCTGCGACGTGCGATAAGGTTTTCGGGCTGATTTCCAATGAGTTAAAATATATGGTTTGTGATGAGTTAAGAATTGAGATCTGCAATCTATCTAAAGCTGTTGAGTTGCGATAAAGCGACCCACTGTTGCGTGCTTCTGATTTTATGTGGGCCCATAACCCATAGGTCTACCGATTATATAAAAGTTGTAGTTTTGCTGCAGATGACGTGGAAATGAGGTGGCACCCCCAGTGGGACTCGAAGCCTTATACCTCATATCGTAAATTGCAAGCTCAGGAGGATAGCACCCATGAACCATGTTGAATAAAGAGCTCGAATGTGATGTAGTTTCAAAGGTGAACTCCAAAGGATTTCAAATCTGGATGTAAAGAATTTCCTTTGATTAAATCACATCAAAGGAGGAAAAGGAGGATTATAACATAAAACCTATGGAACACCAAAATGCGATAAGTGACTAGACGCGATATCATACAAAGTTCCTTTTTAATATTTTTTAGGTCCAGGGTTCTATGTGGTTACACCAATTTATAAAGAAAATTTTGAACGCAAGAGTAGACTCGGGTGAAAAAGACCCGACACTCATGCAGAGGTGTTATGTGGTTGCGACTGTTTATCATACACAAGTTTGAATGCCGAGGCAGACTCGTGTAAGTGAATCGACACAGAGTGAAGAGAAGAGAATATTGAACACTGCGGTTAATAGATATAATAGGCAGAGTCTAGAAAAAGTCTATTATGTTACATTGTTTGAAACATGGGCAACATGGGCCGAGTTGGGAAAAAAGGCGGTTATGCAGCACAGTTAGAATATAACAGCAGAAACATAAAAGACAAAGGGACAACAAGCAGAAGAGGAAAAATGCACAATAAAGTTAAGAAGCTGAAAGGGCTGAGTTGAAATATTTTGTATGAATGTAAATTTATTGATATATTTTATATTGTTTGTGATGCAAAGGAAAGTCTCCAAGGAAAAGAAAAAATCCATTTGATACTAAAATAAATGTATATATTTTTGTAACCTCCTGAATATGCTAAGTGAGGAAATGAGTGGGTGGAAGGAAAAGAGTCATTCCTGTTCACTTCATATTCCCATATAGAATGGAAACAACCATGAATTTATCTCTATAAATGATTTTATTGTAATGTGCATAGAGAGGTTAGAGCGCTGATAGAGATTTCATGCACATCAGAAGCTGATATGAAGCAGAAATGTAGGCTGAAAAGGCAACAATGAAGAAGAATTAAAATAGAGCTGATATCCAGTTAAATCGGCATATGATTTTTATTGTAGTGTGAGGGAGTTAGAGCTTCCATATCAAGTTGTAGCTTGATAGATGTCCAGTTGTAGTTGGTTGAGGTAGGAGCCTCCTGTGGGTTGTATCCTACATAAAATACATGGGATTTGGTGCTTCCGTTTCAAGTTGGAGCTTGATAGATGGCCAGTTGTAGCTGGTTGAGGTAGGAGCCTCATGTAGGTTGTAGCCTGAAGAAAATAGATGGGAGTTGGAGCTTCCTTGCAAGTTGTAGCTTGCAAAAATTAAGGTAGTAGCCTCCTATAGGTTGGAGGCTACAAAAGATCATTTGTGAGAGGGAGTTGGAGCTTGCCTTTGCATCACAACAATAATAAGATGTGGTTTTCTCCCTTATGGGTTTCCACTTATATCTGTTGTCTATGTTCATGATGATTATGTGTTGATGTATTGTATTTAATCTGCTTATTACTTGTTTCCCACATATTAAGTTTGTTGATTCATTATATATTAAGTTTCTTATGAAATGGAGGTGTAAATAAGTTTAAAGAAAATATTTTAAATGTCCATGAATGTACTAAACTGATTCACCCCCCCTCTCAGTTTAGCTAAGGGTTCATCACTGTTTTCGACGCATGCTCTCCGTAATATATAATATCATCTTTAGGACATGCATCTATAGTGTTATATTCCATTCCAAAGGCTTTCATAATAACACGTAAATATCGATATGTGCGAGGTAAAGTATTTGGAGATGGTAAAAAATTTCACCCAACAATCTACAACATAAACAAAAACTAGTTAATGTAAAGATTATTAATCATATATAAGTATTGAATTATTATTTTACACATTTATTTCAACTAAAAAAAAGGGAAAATAATCAACATTTACATAGATGTGATCATATATACATATTTCATACCTTAGGATCTATGTTATACATATGTTCGAAAAACTATTCATAACCTTTAATTTTTCCAACAACAATGTAGCAGAGAGAAGAGTTGCATTTGAGTGTTCAAAAAGTATTTCATTTGATGTTTCAATCAAAGGTACACCATAAACACCATCACTATCTCCACCATCATCATTCAAGTCACCATAAAATTCTTGGAGCATTTTATTTGTACCATCATTGTGAATTGTGTCATTATTGTCATCATCTACCTCCATGGGATCATTAACATCATCTTCATCATTCGCTTCATGTTCTTGACCTTGTACAACATCATTTCTAGAACTAATATTTGCTGAAATAATATCTTGTGGTGGAACATCATCCAATATACTACTATTTATAAAATTGGGGGGAAACTGTGCCTTTATAAAATTTACAAACAATCATTAAACACTAGTGCGTATATAACAAATGTTAAAATAATATAAACTTCTACCATATAATCAAAATGGAGGTAGATAATATATATATATATATATATATATATATATATATATATATATATTGCTAATTAATTACCACAGGACAATAGTCATTCGATCCACCATCAATATGCCCATATTTCTTACAATGTTTTGTTGTTGTTGCTATTAAAACTCTAACATTACTTCTCAAACAACATTTGTTGCAAGGGAAATAAACTTTAACATCGCCCATTTCACCCTCTTGAATTTGTTTTCCACCTCTAATTTTTTCTGCCATTGATGTAAATTATCCTATAAAGAAAAAAAATCAATTTTTTTTTTTATTAAACAAAATACCATATACCCTTTTTGAACCATTGCTGCTATGGTAAAATTTGTCGCTATTACAACAAAGTTGTTAGAAAAATATTTACAATGTGCCCTATATATTTAAAATAAACCGTCGCTAGTGTGACGTTAGTTGACCAAGTCAACTTTGACTTTGTCAAAGGGAAAATGAAAGTTCCACAACGACCTTTTCATATCCGTCCGTATACCAACACACATAACATGAACGTCACTATAGCGACATTGTCTTCTATTATTGTCGCTATTACGACACCCTAGCTGAGTGCGTCGCAATAGCGATGATTTTTCATAGTGTCGCAAGAGCGAAAACGTTGCCATCGACATCGCAAGAGTGACACCGCATGGTGGGATTAAAATTTTTGAGAAAAAATGGGGAACTTTTTGACAATAAGTAAAAACTGTCGGAAATAAAGTGTCAGAAAATTGACCATATGTACTAGTGAGATGTAGTCTTCCCACTTAGATGGCTGTCACATTACGTACATCCTCAACATATCTTCAATTACCAGGTTTTCCCTTTAAGTTTTCCCATCGATTTGAGGGTGATATGTTGTACAAAATTTCACTTGAGTTCCTAATCCATTAAATAAATATTTCCAAAAGGCAGATGTAAATTTCACATCTCACGATGAAATCACCACCTTCAGTAAACCATGCAGTCTAAAAATATCTTTCATGAATATATTATCAACTTGAACTGTTTTGAAATTAGATTGCATTGGAATGAAATGTGTAGACTTACTCAATTTATCTACCCCCACCATGATCGAATCATTTTGTATTCTTGTCTTAGGTAGGCCTGTAATAAATTCTAAGGTGATGGTCTTCCATTTCAATTCAGGAATGGGTAGTGGGTGAAGCAGTACTACGGGATGCTGGTGCTCCGCTTTCACTTGTTGAAATTCCAAGCACTTAGAAAAATATTTGGCTACCTCCCTTTCCATTCCCTACTATAAGTAATCTTTCCTTAAGGAAGATATTAGTTTTTGTTATCTAGGGTGGGAAGCATAAGGGCTTCTATGATATTCATCTAGAATTAACTGTTTAATGGTCGTCTGGTTAGGAACACACATCCTGTTTCGGTATATTGACAAATATTCCTCATTTATCTCATATCCTAGTTATCGTTCATTATTATTAGAGTATTTTACTTGATTCCAGATAAACTGATACTCTGGATCCTTTCGAGTTACTTCATTAATATGGTATTTGAAAGCGATTCCAACTTTTCTAAACGAAATTTCATATACAAAATTCATTTTCCTACATAAGCCATCCACCACTCGATTTTATCTGCCTTTAAAATGCTTAATTTCGAATTCAAAGTCACTTAGAAAGGAAACCCATCGAGTTTGTCACATATTCAAAGTGGGTTGTTTAAAATAATTTGTCAGAATACTGTGATCTTTCATTAACATGAATATTTTTATTAGAAATTAATGTCACAACATTTTCAAGGCATGTATTACAACTGTCAAGTCCAGATCCTAATCTGAGTATTTTTGTTCATGTTCCTATAGCTTCTGATACTCGTATGCAATCACTTTTCCTTCTTGAATCTGTTCCTTATAGAAATCACATTTTATATATTTTGTGTACAACTGGTTCTCCCTTAACTTTTTAAAAATGACTCGCACATGTTCCTTAAGTTCTTCCATAATTCTATAATAAATTAATATGTCATCATTAAAAATTAACACAAATTTATCCAAATATCGATGAAAAACGCTATTCATGAGACACGCGAAAGTTTCTGGGGCATTAGTTAACCCAAAGGGTAAGAATACAAAATCGTAATGCACATAATGATTTCGAAAGGATATTTTACAAATGTACTCTTCCTTGATCCTAATATGGTGATATCCCAAACATAAACCAAAATTTGAAAATATCGTTTCCCCTTTTACCTGATCAAATAAATCATCAATACAGGGTAAGGGGTACTTGTCCTTAATTGTTAACTTATTTAGTTGTCTGTAGTCAATACATAAACATAGAGTTCCATACTTCTTTCTAACGAAAATTATTGGAGCCCCATAAGATGAAACACAGGCGTATATATTTCTTATCTAATAATACTTGTATCTGCATTTTTAGTTCAGTCAACTCAGGAAGACTCATGCGATATGGTGTTCTCAACACAGGAGCAGCTCCTGGAATAGGTTCGATGGTAAATTCAATGTGTCACTTAGGAGGTGATCCCAGTATATCCTTAACAAAAACATCGTCAAAATCCATAACTATTGGAAATTTTTCCAAGGTAGCAGTATTTTCTTTAGAATTTGAAAATCCTACCTGAACTAAATAAATTTGACACTTCTTCCACATACATTTTGCTAGCTGGGAAGTTGTAATTGGTTGCAATTTCAAGGGCATCTTAACCCCTTGTATCTCATGTCTCATTCCTTCCTCATATAAGAAGCTTATGGTTTTATCCTTATAGTTTATAAGGGACCAGTGGTTCTTTAACCAGTTCATGCCAATTATGATATCATATGATCCTAGGGGAAACATATTTAAATCTGTTGTTATTGGTTACTCTACCAATTTCAAAGGAAAAATATCCACCTTAGTGATTACCCTCCTCTTGGCTCTTGTGGCTAGCTGAAATAGCCATGGTTTCTTAAATTTAACAGTTTGCAGTTGACATTTTTCAATTATCTTAGGACTTACGTAACTAAAACTAGCCCCCATATCAATTAATATATACAAAATTTGGTTAAAAATTGTACCTTCAAACTCCACCATTGTGGGTTGGTACTATGCTTGATGGTCCTCAATGCATCATTAATCTTGGGCAAGATCCTTGCTACCTCCCCTATAGTAGAACCCTCTTGAATCTACGATACCAAAAATTATCTTTTTTATGAGAGGGAAGTTTTTGACATAGTGTGGTCATCTGAATCCCCAACATTGTAATGGAGGTCTGGCTACTGATTCCAATTCCAACTTATTTGATTTCTCATTAGTCTTCCCTTCATTTGGCAGTTTCGACCTTTGTTGAATTTTTCCAGAATTCTGGTTAAAATGACCTTTGTAATGACCTTTAAAATTGGTTGTTTTTGATCCTTTGGTATTCTATAAAGGTTTATGTCCCTTCTCGTATGTCCATTTCTTATAATTTTCCCAGTTTTGTTTTTTTTGTTGATAGCATATATGAGCCTTCCTAATGGCCTCGTCCATGGTTTTCAGGTTGTCGAATTCCAACCGCTCTTTCAGGAATAGAGGAAGGTTGCTAATGAACGGTTAGACTTTAACTTTTTCCTCTTGTATATAGGGGACGTACCTTAGTAGTGAAGTAAAATTGGTTATAAATTCATCCATGGACAATTGTCCTAATTGTAGATCATGAAACTCTTTTGATTTTTCATCAAAGAGTCACTCCGTAAGGTATTTATCCTTAAAATGTTTTTGAAATTCCTCACATGTTACTTCCTATTTGTCATTTTTCTTACAGTCTTCACTTCCTCCCACCACAGGGTGGCCTTACCCTGTAATTGATAAATTGCTAAACATGCTTTCAAATTATGACTCGTACTCGTAAATTTGGAATTACTTACCCAAATTAATAAACCAAGCTTTAACACTTCTTCATTCTCACCATCAAATGTGGGATGACTAATTTTTTTGAATTATCCCTGTAGCTCTACTTTCTACCTTTTGGGACCTCTGTCATTTGAAAATTTTTCAGATTCTTCTTCATTTTCATCCCTGTCATCACTCAGATTTGGGTGACTATTTCTTTACCTTTTTTTTTTCTAGTTCTATCTCCATGTTCTCGGCTTGGGTCGGGATGTCAATGATTCTATCGATCCGATAAAATTTTCATAGCTTTTCCTATTCTTGCATTAACTATTTGTTATTTGCCCTCAACCTTGTCGTTTCATTTTTTAATTCTTGCATCGTTTCAAATAGAGCAACATTAACATTCCTGTATTCTTCTCCTAATTGTACCCACATTTTAGGGTTGGACTCCATGTGCGGTATTAATCCTATTCCAACAAAAAATCTTCCTGGTATAGGCCTCGTTCTTCTCATTGTGCTAATATCTCATACCTAGCCACACAACAAAATTTCGTTATGTACATAGATATTTCCCTTTAATCATCCCATTAGGTCACAATGTTGGAAACTTGATGTGCTCTGATACCATATGTCACACTTCCATACATATTCATTTAACCAAAAAAAAAAAAATACTTTTTCCCTAAGGATGACAAAGATTCATACATATTAAGTTACTTTGGAATTTTCATAGCATGGACACTTTTCATTTCAATCCTCATTTAAAATATTAATGATACTATACTTCCATCACATACATAATTTATAGCATGTTAAACCCAAATCAGACCTTACAACATTTACAATGATTCAGTGATGAACTGGTCAAATAACCTAGGTTGTGGGTTAATTCATCGTTAATAGTTAGACATTGGCATTAATATTTGTTATTATTACTATCATATAATCTGTTGGGGTGATGCCCCAACCCAAGTGTTTTTTCCACCACGCCGGAGTTAAGCTTTGTGCCTCGTCTGGAATCTTCATATGGCTTCCAGTTGTCTCCTTGGGATGCAAGTCTGTCAAACCATCCATGAATTTTCTTGCACAATGGCGATCGATGGTGAGGATTCTCTCCGATCCATTGAGGCAATTGATCCCAACCTTGGTGCCGCAAAAAGAAACCATTATGTTCCAACTCCCTTGTGGAGTGTGACTTTGCAACTCCTGCTCAGCCGCATAGTTCTGCTTCAACCTGTCCTTCTAGTGTGTATCCTTGCAGTTATCCTTGGTAGATGACACTCCAAATTATGGTAATTAACTTCCCGCACCTGGATTATGCAGTTGTTCCACTGGTTTTTGGTTATCTTTTCTTACCCATTTCACTGTGTCTATGTGCCCAACCTCCTTGCTTCATTGTTTACCCCCACTTGGAAGTTTACCAGGGTCTTTTACTAATCTCCACCCTTCTGTTTGATTGAGCTTAAGGATTATGCCGAAACCTTGGCCTGAGGTCATCTCTGGTTCATCAACTCCATATTTAAGCATTTTTTGTTGTGACAGTCTACATCTTCTTCAAATCTTTATAGTTTAGCTCAATATTGTTAATTTTGTTTTATTATTTACAAATTGCATTTATATTCAATGGTGTGCTAACCCTAATATTCTTTTTGGTGTTAGCAGGTATGTTGTTTCTCTCGATCTTAGTTCATAGCTTATGAAAGGATTCAAGTCAGTGAATACGTTACCGTTCTGGCTTCAGTGACAATATTTACTGATCGACTTAGTTCCATTTTGTATTTTTCTTACCCTAACCGACTAAGATGTCTAGGGTTTTTATGGTTAATATTTATACTTGTGTTTTTTCGTCTGAGCATGGCACGGTTCGACGCAAAATTAATAGAACATACACTTTTAATTATTATTATTATTTTTGTGCTAGAATTTTTTCGGATGTCCATCCTAAAATGTTATCCGTCTTGTTAATTTTGAAATTGCAATGGGAAGTTCTCCGGCTCACATAGTAATGTGCTCTGACCTACACCACTTTGTTTGACCCTTGTTATAAGTATAACTTAATATCAACTTATCTTTCTTGACTGATGTATAAGCATATTCTAATGTCAATTCATCATTCTTGACTGGTGTATAAGTATAGTTTTATGTTGATTTATCGTTCCAGAATAATGTGTAAGTATAATTTGTTTTTGGGTGCTGCTCTACTTGATTTGAAGCCTTTTTTTCCATTTGTTCATTCGTTTGATTTAATCTATAGAAAAATTTTTGGTTACAAATGTTTGACATTATATGGAAGGGGTTTCTGTTGACAGTCGCTACCTTGATTAACTTGTTTTCTTACAGTTTCTTGAATATTTATTGTAGTGAAACCCTAACATACTATTTTCATTTGATCTCCTTGGTAATAATAATTTTCTCCTCCCAAGAGCGAGGTAGGAGGGACTGTTTTCTGGTATTGGAATTTAGGCGGGAACCAGGAATAAACCCTTCGACCCTCCAAAAACCCTCTTGCTTTTAGTATACTAATTCCAAGTAATATACAAAGTGCAACATCCCTTCCTATTTTTATTAAAATTATGGAAACATTACTAGTTTTCTCTAGTAATTCCGTAAGCCTTACTGTTCCAACAGGGCTAGAACCTATTGTTGTAACTAACTGACTTAACCGTAAGAAAATATTAACAACTACATTTAAATATGAAAAATTCATCATTACTACTCTTGATCTGAATAGTTATTTCCAGTAACCTCAACCATCTGAAATTTAAACATAACATTGCGACTCATTCTCAAACTTCAATTATTTTTCTGGTTCAATCCTAACAAAGTTAGTATTTTCCAAGGAATGACTAGTTTTCTAATTACATTCTAACATTTTATGCCATACCATACACATTATTTATGTTACTATATTCTCTACTATAACTTTCACGTATAATACCGAGATTAATTTCATTAACCAGAAAGAAAGCAATAATGTTTCATTCCAGAACTCTGTCTAGCTTTTCTAGTAGTCACAATCACTAAACAAGGAAGTTTTTCCTCCCAAATAATTGAGTTCAGTCCGCTCACTAAATCTACCGCTTGCTAACCTTTCCTGTAGGGTGTTTCCCTTACAATTATCTTGTCCCAACCATACATAGTGTAGGGTTTAAGAGAATTTATGGGTATTTCTCTGGCCAACCAGCAGGAAACCATCAAAGGAAAAGTACTCAGAAACTTTGTGGATTCTTGTTGTCCTCTATGAGTCACCTTAGGTTCATCAACACTCTCGGTTTCTCTATTTTTCCTTTTTATTCTCTTCACTTAAAACAGGAGTTGGGCAGGTAACCACCTGACCCCATAATTGTTTAACTACCCTAATAGGTGGTTTCAAACTACTTCCTTTTCTTGTGATCATAAACATAAATATAGAAATTTCATCTGTAACATGGAATATATATTTCTTTAAAATAATAAAGTTATACCCTAACACAGTCTGCCAAGTTTTGTTTTAACTACAGTAAAAAAAATATTTACAATCACGGAGGGAGACGACAATTGTTCTTTTAGACTATAAATCTCGCTTTTCAAGGCGTTGTTTTCTTAAATCATTGAATGTTTAGTATGTTCTATTTATTAAATCCTACCTTTCATTCCTTACAGTTCATTATCAAGCGAGATTATTCTATTTTCTAGTGATTTGTGATTTTTTAATAATATGAAATTTTGCAAGAAAAAACAAGTGTTTAAGGTAAGTATTGAATAATTTATTTATTTATTTTTATTTATTTTTAGTTTTTTTTTAATTTTTTTAATTTTTTAATTTTTAATTTTATTATATTTTATTTTCTGAATTTTAATTAAATTTAAATAGGAACAAAGATCGTAAAAAAAAAAATTACTAGTAAAATCTATAGTAAATTTTTTATTATACAAGGTTTTTAATTTATTTTTTTTTCTGAATTGTGAATAAATCTAACAAAATTTATAAAATATTTTAACAGTAAAATTTAAGATCCTTGTTATTCAGAGTTTTGAGTGAATCACGATACCTTTCACTTTTGGATCTTTTGAGAGATCCAAAATATTTTGCAGCTATGATTTGATCTTCTCTTGCAATTGATCTCTCTTTTAATTAGACCCTAACATAAATTGTAAATTATTTTATTAGTAAAATAAACAATAAAATTTAAAACTTACTATGCAGGTATTTGAGTGAATCACCATACCTTTTAGCTTCTGATATTCTAAATAGTTCTATTTCTCCAAAGTATTATGTTGTTGTTGCATAGTTCTCCTGATATATCTCTCTTGCAAATCACCTCCTTGAAATTTTGGGTAAAATAATGAAATGGTGAATGAATTTTTACTATTTAAAACACTATATTGAATTAGATTTCGAAAAATAAATTTCAGTTTGTTTTTTAATTTAAAAAAGAAGAAAAAAATTGCATTTTTTTATATATTCCATTTTTCCACACATCAGTGTGTTCGATAGTCAAGCGCACCAGTGCATTTATATAAAAAGGGCACTGACATTTCCGAGGTGCCAAATTTTTTCAACGCACTGAGATGATACAATTATTTTTCATTTTCAAAATCCCAAAACAGTGTGATTACTTTTTTTAATGTAATGGTGCAATATATATTTAAAAGAGTACAGAGACACTTGAATTCGTTTTCAGGAAAAAATTGTGTTTCGGTGCAGTTTTTTATTTAAACGTATCATTTTTTTATGTAAAAGAGCACCGATATGATAACTTATTTTTTTATTTTTTTTCAGAATGCCTGAAACCGGTGTGGGAATTATTTAAATGCCCCGATGCTTTGATTCTTTAAAAGGACCATCACGATGTATTTTTATTAGCACACCGATGGGGTTTAAAAGCTATTTGAAATTTTATTTTCACATAATGTGGCATATTAATCTCAAATTATCCTTTAGGATGCATCCACATGAATTACAATACTTCATAGTATACATTTTCCACTTAAAGTCATCTTTTTCTTGAAATATGGTTTCAAAACTATATTGAAATTCAAATTGTGGTTATATGGTTCTCGAGATTAATTTTATATATGCACACAAAATATTATTTCCGATTTTTCTCAAATATAGGGACAAAATCTCAATTATATCAAATTATCAATTCTTAACATTCCATCTCATTCCACATTGTTGATCAAATTCCTTTGTGAATTTCTCCCTTTCCATCTCGAGTAAGTTCAAATTTTATTTATATTTTGATTATGTAATTGAATTTAATGTTTTTAATCCATGTCAATTTTAATAAAAACATATCCAAATTTTGAGGAACCTGATTCAAAATCGAGTTCAGATGCAGAAAATATCACTCCATGTTTTTATAAACGCCGGAAGCTCTTATCAGGATAAGCATATCGCAAGCAGTTGGTAGATGAAAATGGACAACCTCTTCACCCTGCCAATTGGAACATGGCATCTTCCAGCGGCAGTCCTAGATCAATTATGGTAATAATTTTTTGGTATAATGCAATTTCAACAAACCAATTTCATTGTTGTGCTTACTAATATCATTATGAAGTTCATTTTTTTTAAAATAGGATTCTAGTGATGATGAGAAACCCACCTACCATCTTCTGGAGCACCTCACTACAATATCAAATTGAGAGAAGGTTGAATTAAGAACAAGAAGTTGAGAGGAAGCATATAAAGAATGGTTGAATCAACCACCTATTCAATTCCCACTACATCCAGATTCACCAATTACGAATGGCTACAACAATAGTAGTTCTTCATCAAAAGTTGGAAATGGAGGAAACGAAATGGAGGTTGTCATGGATGATTAATTATGGGATACGAGTGCCATTCAGGAAATGTTGTTAGATGCATTCCATAATGATCAGCTAGGATATGATGCTCATATCACTGCCACTTTATTCGAAAGCCTAAAATTTACTTCAACCACCCCTCTCTTTGGACCTGGTGGAAAGTCAAAGTCTACTCAGTTGGGGACAATGATGTTTCTGTACAACACAAAATACAAGTTTGGCATGTCGAATGCATGTTTCTCGACAATATTGAGGTAATTGACTTGCATGATCGATCAAGTTCCTTATATTTTGTCACACATTATTCAAAATTAAAAATGGTTGATTTTATGATAAATGTTAAATATTGACATTGTATAATTATATTCCCCACCAACTGCAAGATATTCAAAGATAAGGTTGTTCCGAGTGATAATATATTTCTAGGTAGTTGCGAAGAGGTAAAAAAGTTATTGAAAATATTGGGTGTTGAGTACATATCATACCATGCATGTCTGAATGATTTTATTCTATATATAGGAGAATATATATACAAAGAGATATGTCTAAAATGTGGGCATGACAGGTACCATAATTAAAAAAATGGATAAATCATATGGTCTTCCTCATAAGATATTTAGGCACATGCCTATGGCCCCAATGATTCAAATTTTGTTTCGTTGTAAAGAACTAACTATGTTGCAGGGATGGCATGCCTCACACAGAATTGGTTCAGGAGTTATTTGAATCCTAACATATTAAATAGTCATGAATCATATATAGGATACATGGCCTAAAAAATTCTAGGATAAAGTACAAATTCCACGACTCAACATAGCCATGGATGACGTTAACCTATATTCCCTCCAAAACACCAACTATTCTGTTTGTCCTGTAGTAGTGATCAATAACAATATCCCACCATGGTTGTTTATGAAGAATGAAAATCTTATGTTGGCTCTCATAGTCCTTGGTAGAAGACAAGTGAATAATATAGATGTCTACTTACAACCATTGGTATATGAATTTAAGGAATTATGGGAAGGGATACATGTGTATGATATATCAAGACCCATCGCAACAAAGAGGAGTTTTACGTGGTAAGGAATATGTTCTTACACCATACATGAAGCATCACAAATCTAATATTCTAATCTAACATCATCACCACACACATCCTCAAAGTAATATAAATCTCATGTCAAATAATTGTTATCACCTAGAAATATATTTACAAGCAAATTAAATGAACATATCTAGAATGACATAACAATATACACATCAACACAAACATATAACTTAAGTACATAAACATGAAAAAAAATGCACTATATATATATATATATAGATACAAAGAAGTTAAATAACTACACCATGAAGTCAAATAAGTGCAATAAAATATCTGATACAACAAATGTAGTAGGGCCTGCAGCCTAGTCTGCAGTACAAAGAAGTTAAATAACTACACCATGAAGTCAAATAAGTGTAATCAAATATCTGATACAACAGATGTAGTAGGGCCTGCAGCCTAGTCTGCAGTAGAAGATGGTGTATGGTCAACTACTACCTAATAAAGTTCATCTGTCAAACTCAGCTGCGGTGGAGGACTAAAAGGTGGTTGGTTTGTAGGAGAAGTGTTTGATCTATTGTGTCAGGATAAACATATGACACATCCTCTAGCTTTGGCATATGATCGACATCATTAGGCGACTGAAAATCATGTGTACTACGAAAAGGATTATCGAAACCCTGAAGGCCATGATCGGATGGGGTGGAACTAATAGAAGAATCATCATCACCATCATCATCATCATCACCAACCTCATCTAATGGATGTTCTATTGCACAATTCCTTGCAACCCCCAACTTTGCTAGTAAAATACTAGCTCCAATGACATGCTGCATAAGATACATCATATCTCACGGACATGTCATGCAAAGATCGATGAAAATCAGATCTATACTGATATATTGAGGCATCGCAGGGAGACTCCCTTCTAAACCAAAGCCATAACCAATTTATCATAGTATTCCATCCAACATCACATAATAGACCTCTACCTCCGGACGCTCACGCCCCCTGCGGATGTGCTTCACCCTCACCCTCTTGGGTCTCACCCATCTTCTCATCTCCTCCATCTCATGGTGGGGGAGGAGGCATGTCCGCATCATATGAGTTGGCATCTACAAAATATATAATACACAAAAATAATAGGATAATTTGATAAAACAAGTTAAAGAACGTCATACTAGAATAAATTTTATTCTAATTCATTAAAACAAGAAAATAGAAATAGATTAATTTAAATAAAACACTAATATTACCTCTATCATTTGGAGGCTCAGCCACTATAAATAAAATTTTGGGACACCCTCTCCAATCAATACCCGCATACAGATACCCCAACACGATAAATGCATGGCCATCCTCATTGGCGAGTAGCACCAGTTCCTTTTCTGAAATCCTATCCAGAAACTCTGGCATGCCCCTCTTAGGAATCATATTCCCCCATGTGCATCTGGGCCTCAGTGATCAACTTATGAGGGTGATGATCAAATGCATGCCTCGTCTTAGGAAACCTCTCAAAACATAAAAAAAAAAACTTAGAAGCAAAAGGGAAGGTCTCCCTCCCCTGTCTCAACAACATATGACATCTATCTAAAGTTGTGCAAAACTTCCTCAAAAGAAAGGAATACCA